>JAMKCH010016620.1:0-23054 GCA_023653785.1 Ophioderma brevispina | reverse complement strand
TTCGGTCAACTTCGTTTTGGCAAACTCTACAAGTGTCTGCAAAACAGGGCCAGAGTTTGATTTCAATCTAACCACTGCACTGAGAAGCAAGATCAAAACAAGGTGGCCAAGATTTCTGGAATTAAGCGACCAAACCTTTGTGGAATATTGAGTTTTCTGGTATGTACGCATAGCAATGCCAAGGCTTCACTCATCGTTTACATGTTAAGCTATGTTAGAGAGTATAGGGGAGAGTAACTTTAGAGCAGGCACAGTAGCATGCTATAAAGTTTATTTCAATAAGTAGGTTTCTTGCAATGAGTGGAGCACGGACATAGATTCACAGACAGTAATTGTCTATTCATAATGAGATATCCACATTAAATAAATTGTCATTGTGAGTATGGTGAGGAACCGAGTGTGTTCCCCCGGGGGATGGGTTAGGGGGGTTCTCGATTTTTTGTGGGTAGGTCTGTGCGCCCGGATTTCAAAAATTGAGGCTTCCGGCGCTGATTTGAGGCCCAAAAATTGGGTCTCCGGAACATAGGTTTCCAAAGATTTCAAGAAAATAAGGTGTGATTTCCCACAATTTCCAATACTTTTGCGGTGCTTTCGAGAAAATTTGGTTTTTTAAAATGGCTTTAGGCATGAAACGTGAGGGTCTCTGGAACTGAATGTCCAAACGGGGGTCAATGGAATGACAAAAAGTCTGCAAACAATGGGTCTTATAGGCGGGCATATACCCATCTTCCTCCAATGTAAGTGAAAAAAAAAAAAAAAAAAACAAAAAAAAAAAACAAAAAAAAAAAAAAAAAAAAAAAAAAAAAAAAAAAAAAAAAAAAAAAAAAAAAAAAAAAAAAAAAAAAAAAACAAAAAAAAAAAAAAAAAAAAAAAAACAAAAAAAAAAAAAAAAAAAAAAAAAAAAAAAAAAAAAACAAACACCAACACCACTGACTGCAAGTGGTGACTGTGTAGTTGCATCATCATCATGATGATCGTAAACCTTAACACTATTGTGGATACATAAAACAGCGTAATAAAAGATGGTGGTATTATTGGAACCACTATACCCCATTAAGGTAAGTAAGCTAGATGACGAAATTTGTCCGATGGTATATCGATAGGTTTCCAAATCAGCAGTTGTACAAATTGCATCAGATGATGTGAGAGTGTTGTAAGTCAATTTGTGGATACAGCTCCAAATATCAGCAAAAATAATTGCTTTCAGGATGAAAAATGCTTAAAACACCATTGTGTGAGTCCGATTTTATCGGATGGGTTTTAGGAAAAGGCTTTTGTATTCAAGGCAGATGCGGAAAAAAAGAAATGGACCTGATGGCTCTGACCTAACTATTCCATTATTGTGTTAAAGGCCACAAGTTGTGGACAATTTGTCAAATCCTTTTATTGCCAAAAAAATAAATTGAAATGTTTTTCCACATTAAGAATCTTGGAATTCACAACAACGTAATCAATAATAAATGTTTTGGTTTGAATTGTGTGATAACAAAACTTAACGTAATTGCAGTAATTATGTACAGCATTATCATGTAATAATATTTGACAATGTTTTCCATTGGCCAATTTGAAATATATTTGTATATTTTACGTGTGTACCCAATTCATTTGCCTATACATTGGAATACACACGATATACTCACCAATTTATACTAAAATGATAATTAAATTACTAACCCCAATTTCTCAGGCCCAGTCTGAATATTTTGGAAAAAAGAGGAAAAAATCATTTTCATGTAATTCATAAACACATTATGTTTAACAATAAGTAATGTATCGCTCAACTTGACTCAAGTTTAAAACAATGTCAATATTTGTTTCATGACGTGATCCGATGGACTTGGACAACAGGTATGGTGCATTAGTCTTTGTCAAAGACGCCTCGCATTATTATCCACCAACCGCGAGTGCCAACAGGCGACGTTGTCGAACGCCGAGGCGTGAGGCAGAGCGGAAAGACTGAACTTTGAGGGTCCAGAGAGGGGCGGACTTAAACAAATGAATAATAATCAAAGACTTGATAAAAGGCTATGGTGCATAGGTATCATTTAAGACATTACTTTGCAGTTCTTGCGACATGCTTCATTAAGTTTCGCGAGAACTTCGTTGTAGTCTTGCGACATGATTCATTTTAGATTCTGCGACATAGTTCTTGTATAGTTCTTTGAAAGACTTCTTGTAGATATAGCATTATTGCAGGACAATAATAATTGCGTCAATTACACAGCACTTATAGTTTCGCTGTCATTCACAGATTTGTTTCTCGTTGAAAGGGCCCTTGCTTGTCATATCGCCGATGAAGAACAAATTTAAAACCTTCAACGAGTTCATTTGAATCAGTTCAAATCTCATTTTTAGAAAGAAATATATCTGTTTAACGCAAGTGGTGGCTGAATATAAGTCTGTTAATGTGTGTCCATCAGAATAATCAGCTCCATTGCAGAGCTGCATAAAAGTTCAGCAAGTAAGCTAGGTTAAAATAATAGATCTTCAGCGCATCATATCCCTTTTTTTTTCTGAAGACTCGGTCTCCTTATCCTTTTTACTCCCCCCACCCCTACTCTGCTGACATTGACGACATTGTCCATATAGTTAGAATTTTACTTACATAATGTGTACAATTAAGGGGAACATTCTTTGTTACTGCAATGTTTTGTAATGTTTTTGTTGCTCTAGGTTCCTCATATCCAAAGTTTGGGGCATTCTACTGTGTTATATTGAATAATGGTTCATAGTTAAATACATAATTTCTTATACTAAAAGTGTGCAACCTTAGAGGTCACAGGAAATTAGATGATAAACCTAGTCCCAAATCTTTACGGGGCATCCATTCCAATAAACGGGGGCACAAAAAGAAACACTACCAGTGACATCATTAGTGGAAAACTATATTTTCAGTCAGGCCAATGATATAGATTCACACCAGTCACGTGGACTTTTCTATTACTCTCTAAAAATCATATAGTCACTAATGATGTCTCACCAACCCAAATATGAATGCTTTCTTGCCCTCCTGGAGACTTGACAACAAAACCACATACAAGTTTATATTTGCATTCTGGATCCTTAACATGATTATGTACCAATGTTTGAAGTAGTATGAATTTTCATATTGTGAAAATGTACTACAGTGCCGCTTTAAATCATTGGGGTGAAGGTTCAGAATATGTCCTGCCACCCACCACGAGTCTACACAAGTAAGAAAACCACAATAAAATTACATTAAACTAGTAATAACAGGCCCGAGGGTTCTTGGATTTAGTCGGGTTGACCCATGTAGGATCTCCTGAAAAAAGAGGGACTAGCAACAAATGCGGACTACATAAGGGGTATTCGTCACAATAAATACCAACGTTTTACTTGTTAGCGTCAAAGTGAGGTATTAAGATGTGATCATGTCAGAAAACCCCCCCCGCCCCCCCCCCCCCCCACCCCCCCCCCCCCCCCACCCCCACACCACCCAACCACCATCCAACAACAATCAAACAAAAACCCCCCACCACCCTCCCCCTCAACACCCCCCCCCCCCCCCCCCCCCCCCCCCCCCGCCTGTACGCTTCTGAAAATCAACCCTGGATTGTGTAATTTCTTAACATTATAGCATAAGTGTTATTTTTATACAGGTTCTGTTATTTTTTAATTACTGTTCTTCCGTTAGAGATATAAGTTTATGGCAAAATTGTCCGTTGGGGATGGTGTACATTTCACTGAATATTTGGTATCTATCACCCAAAATACTGCTCCCGTTAGGAGTATATTTACACGGAAAAATGGCAGAGCCCAATAAGGGTCAACTTTCTAGTGTTATTCGATGCAGGTGATCAAATGGTCAAAATGATTTTGGTGATTTCAATTTTGTCCAGTGAATTGAATTTGAATTTACATTTTCGTAATTGACAAGAACTGAATTTGAATCGAATCAAAAGACTATTAAAGGATCCGTTATTGGATCTGAATTCAATGACTTTTGCACCGATTAAATTCAAAATTTGATCCGGGCAAATAATGAGTGCTCTAATTGGGACTGTTTCACTGCAAATGATGGTACTTATACCCATATCTACCACCTCATAGTACATTTTACCATAGGCCCAAAATCTCATGGGGATATTTTGTGAAAATGGGGGCCTAATTGCCCTTAGCCATCATGTATTTTTAGCCCTGCCTTCAGAACACACTGTTTCCCCATAGTTTATCTATAGAGATATGAGTAATTGTCGATTTTGAAATAAACAAATTGAATAAATAAAAAGGGAAATCTAGAAGCCCCATAAAAAAAATGAACAATCCAGTGATGCCCAAAAGAAGACACCAAATCCAAGGGGAATCCCCCCTTGAGATGTTAACCTTAATATCACAAAAATCCCACAGCATGAGTGATGAAAAATGCACTAAGTCCAGAATATGTAGCGATGATTCATCAAACAAGACTCATGTTATGGGCACCGGTTTGTAGTGGTATCCCGAGTTCCTTGGGAGAAGGGCCCTGGGTTCGAGTCCCACCCAAAATATGCGACTTCTCTTCTTCCCTCATTCCTTCAGTCCTGATAAGAGATCGAGGGGTTTAGGGTTAAGGCTTTAAAAAAGCTCCATTCAGCATCATTGTTGCCCAAAACCCCTTGTCTTTTTTATCGAAATTTTACCACTCCACACAAAAGACCCCTAATTATAAACCTTTTACTTTAGAGAACTTTGTACAATTTGGCCCAAACGACCCAATTCAAGTGAATTTTTTCACCCAATATCCTCTAAACTATGGGAATTAACTTTCTCCTCTCCCAAAGATCCCTATTTCGCAAGTTCTGCCACTGAATGCCCTTGGTTTTAAATAGAGCCAGATTACACCCGTACCCATATCCCATTTCATATGTGAGTGACCCCTAAAAAGTATAGTGGTCAATGCACTTTTCCCCCGTACATTTAAAAGTGCCCTCGCATGACAAATTTTGGGGTGACACTTGCTGTTTTGTAAAAAATTTAGAAAAGCACTTTTAACATTGTTTAAAATAGTATTTGTGACTCCAAATTCATGGCTGTGAATACCCACCTAAAATAACAGTGAATCATAAATATTTTGCTTAATTTAAAGGGAAATTTGACTATTAAAAAAATGTTTCTGTGGTCTTCTTGAAATGGGGCAGTAGTTAGTTATGACTACTGATGCCATTCAGGAAGAAAACACACTTCAATGGACACTGAGGGAGGAACAGTGGACCTCCTTAGTCCACTCCAAAATGATGATAAGTATAAGGAGAAACTTGAAAGAAATTTAAAAGTTAGGAGATCCTATTCAAAACTTAATGCAAGAAAAAAAAAATCACACTTATGGAAGTCCATTTAGTTTCTTTGAAATATCTTCATTCAATAACACAGCTCGATGTGTGCCTATCCTCATATCTGTATAGTTGGTTGATTTGAAACTATTCACATTAATTTATATTCGTATAGTCGTAATAGAAACATGAGGACTAGAGAGCAAATTGATTGTTTATCTTAAAATGTTAAAGTGACAGGAGGAGGGGAATTTTGTAGGTACGGAATTTTCTCTCAAATTGCCACAGAATCCGATTGTAGACCACCTACCAAGAAAGTACGAGAGTTATTGGACAAACAAGTAGCAAAGAAAACAGCAAACCTTGTTTTAACTTGCCTGACTACCGTAATTGTATCGCATAGGACACGTGCTTTGACTTTATGTCGTGCACGAAGGAAGTACTAATCATCATATTATTACGTCAGGTGATGTGATCTAATACATTTGATAAGCATTCCAAATGTGCAAAAAAACATGGTTCGAAAAAAAAAATTGGGGGCTTCTTTTTGATTGCCTAATTCATTTGAATTTACGTGTACAAATTTAGATATTCACATCTGAAAATCTAGTATGCATTTAACATTTGAAAGATCTGAACTGAATTGAATTGAATCGAATCAATATTGCCAGGACTTGAATCAAAATTATTTACTGCTATTTGATGCACTGAATTTAATTGGAATCAAACTTATTCAAATTTTAAAGGCTTTGAATTTGAATTGGAATCAAAATATATATTTTTTTTGGCTCCCCACGAATGATTGAATTTGATCAAAACCAAATTCAGGCATTCGAATAACACTATCACTTTCAGAACCCCTGCGTTACGAGCCACCAAATAGACAGACCGACCACAAACAAAAATTATATAAAATACTTTCAATGAGATACATCTATATTCAATGGGAGATTGTGCAAAAAGGTTTTCTCAAAAATGTTTACTCGGTATTGTTCTATAAGTGATCGTTTAGTCTAATTTCTGAGATTAAAACCTAATTTGATTTAATAATTTAAGTTGAGATTAAAAATTTAAATCAAAATACATGAAATATAAATCTAATAGATTAAAATTTTGAGAGGTATTTAATAATTCCTTATTATGAGGCACTATTTTCAGGCAAAATTCCATACATCAGGATAACTTAATAATTAAAACTAAACAAATAGGGAGCATAATTCTCAAAGTTTTTTCAATTAGCTACTCAAACTATACTTAGTACAGATAACCCGACAATAAAAATTGTTTTCAGTGCAAATCGTTTCTGCTTTTATAATGTGATAAGGCTAAGTAAATTTATATTTTTTAATTTTTTTAATTTTTTTAATAAATAGTGAAAAAAAAAGTGTTGTGGAAAAAAATTAATCCTGCCCACTGGGATAATAGGTTGAATAAGTTTTACGTTTATTTTGAGACTATATTTTTTTAGTTGTCTTGTACTTATTCCATTGCCACTGTTTTCAAGAAAATCGACCATATACATCTCATGTATACGTACCTCCGCGGATATTTCACCTCTGGTATTGCCATGCTTTACGTAGAATGTACTTGACGAGCTCCTATTGCAAATCACCCCTAATAGCTGCAGACGACTGCGCCTGAATGACAGTCTCTAATCGGCGAACCAGATGCATGAAGGTCCACGTGATTTAGACTCTGGGACGATTAAAATTTGCCTATACACGTCCGTACACGTCATACAATAATCACACAATAACAAGTTGATTGGTATACAAGTATGATGATAAGTCTCTTTAATGGGAACAAGACATGGCCCTGATACTTGTTGAACTTTAAACTGAGCTATCAGAACCTTTGGCTTACGCCGTTTGATGCACAGACTGCCCCTGCACTGCAGTTATCTTGATTTACTTAATCTGTTCAGAGTGAGATTATTAGACCGGCAAATACAAAACAAATGCGTCTTGACATCGCCATCCCGACCGCTTGACCTGACCTGTATAGTAAGTATTATAGAAAACCGGTCATTTGTTGGGTGCGGGGATACAGGTAGATCAACGAAAATAACTGCCAGCATAATACCTACAAATAAGCTCAACTATACGGGAAGTTACAGATAAGTACCAAAAAATCATTTCTAAAATGAGAAGAAGAGCTAGAAAGTTTCCCCATTTCTTGGCAATAGAATTCTTGTTTCCTTATTATCCGGTTTATAATAATAAAAATTTTGTTATATTTTTTGAAATCTACAAGCAAACATTAGTATGTTTACACAACAAAAAGGTAGTATGGAAATTTGTCTTTTAAATACAGAATAAAATAATAAAACCAAAGCTTGTTAAAATCTGTGATGGAGAAATCAACACCATGCATGCTTTTCATTGGGCCTAGTTTTAAGTTTAACAACACCCAGTTTCATTCCAATTACATAGAATAGCACAATCGCATTCACAAAAGGAGAGTGTGAATAATGTTTCGGGGAATTCTTAGAAAAATCACAATCTGAAGATTCGTTAACGTATATTTTTTTAAATAAAAATCATTAAAAGGGGCATGCATCTGTATCACGATTCCTTCTGCATTATATGGCTCTGTGCCTTCAGCTTTTATCATTTTGTCTTAACATGGCCGCCTTGCATTATAACAGGGACGGCTATATTAAAAATGAAATGATAAATCCAAGTGAAAAATTATAAAGGACCAAACAAAATCGCCACCACTGTGACGAACTCAAGATAACGTGTATGCATCTGATTCTCTTCCGGGATCTCATATTCTCAAAATGCAATCGAACCAATTCTCTGGAATACACAGCCTTATTCAAAATAGATTATTAAATTGAGAAGACTAGAAGAAATGTCATCAAAACCTCAACAACCTTTAGAACTTGAATCCTGAAACCACGGTCTGGGACTGCATTCTAAGCTTTCATTCGAAAATTAATTTAACCCCCCAAACCAATTCCTCAAAAAGTTGGCTACTAGAATTGAAAACGGCAGTAATGGTAAAACTTTTTCGCACTAATCTTCATATCAAAATTGTTAGACGCCGAGGAAAAGTTAAGATTCCTTCGGGCACTCATTGTGTTCTTTGGTGAACTAACGCAGGGACCACGTTTTTCTGGCGTTCTTCCATTGAAAAATAGCGGATTTTTGTATAACAATTAATATCTTATACCGATACTTTAGACCCCTAAGAAAAGTATTTCAACGTAATGCTCGTCTATTACGTCTAAATTTTTTGCAAATTCCGTCATGGATCGCGTTTTCTACTACGGTATACAACCAGTTATAACTTGGAGTTAATGCTTTCACACTGAAAAATAAATGCCAGTTTTTTGCATAAAACTATCTAATAAAAAGTTTAAATATCGTTCGGCGGGACAATTGATCCCCTACAAAGATGATTGTCAAGGTGTGTTTTCTATTAACTTAAATAGTTTTTAATTCAGTCCATGCACTCGCATTATACATGTAAAATATTTTAAAATTCGCCTTTTTTTGTCTATAATACTCAAAATTGCTTAAAATCACTGACATTTTAAAGAGACACTGGCACATTTGAAAAATGCGCCCTCAACATTTTTCAAAATCGATATTTTTGCATGGTTGTAAGGCTTTTATATACAAAAGCCCTAACCCGAAATGATTAAGACCAAATCATCTTCCTTATGGTAAACAGAACGATTTTATAATTAACGTCGCAGGCGACATTAAATTCCAGCAGACAGCAGCTACGGACGAAAATGGGCGTTAAGAAACACAAGAACACGCACAGCCGTATGCATTGTCCCACACGCTATGCACCCGTTTGAATCGGTCTAATAACCTTTGTGGGTTTTAATATCATGATGTACGGTCAAATATGATCATGAATAATTACAAAAAAATTTGTTGATTAAAGTTATGGAAAACTTAAAAGTTGGCCTACAAATTACCAACCTGGATTTTGTATCCTCAATCAATGTCCCATCTGTTTTGGGGTCTGATTATTTTATGTATAAAATTATCTCTGTTCTTCCAATGATGGCCTAGACGATCATTTGAGAGCAACTTAAGAAATTTCCATTCATATTTTGTGAAACTGTGCCAGTGCCGCTTTTAAGGCTATTTTATACAGCTGTACAGCCTGTCTCAAAAAAATGGTACAATCAAACCTATTTTTTTTAATATTAATCTCAACTACTAAGTATTTTGTATCTCCTTAAGAGAAAAGACTCAACTTTTCCAGGATTTTTTGTTTCATCTCATTTGCTGGTTCAATCGAGAGATAACTCCAGTTTACTTACTGCGGAACACAAAAACGAGTTTGTGCCACTTTCTGGTTGATTGAAACGCGTGAACGATTTTGGTTAAACAAGTTATCTTCACATTGAACAATATATATGAATTCTTCCACGAGTTGAAAAAACAATTTGGAGTTTACATTCTTAAAAACATAAAACCAGGAAGAGTTCAAGGAGGAGGTTGCATTTGTGGCATTTCTGGAACAGAAAAGCAAGGGTTTCACATCCCTGACAGAAGTTACAGTGTAATCTAGCATATTCTGCGACAAAACTCAAAAGCATTCAGACTGGGATTCAGGCATTGTACTTTAGGCTTTGTAAAGTAAGATATCGATCTGGCAAGTGAAGATGGATTAGCCGGGAGTAGCACATATACACTAGTCATACGATGAGCTACTATACAGGTATACATTGTGCGCTGTGCGTTTTCCTTGAATAGCTGATCGAGAGGTCTCATCGCCTCCTTAGTTAAGGCATTCAATTATAGTTGTTAAAAAAAAACAAGGGGTTAGATGGATAAGAATAACTGTGAGCTGATGACAACATGCTTTCAAGTTGGTAATGCTGGTAGTAATTTCAGCATCCTTAACTATTAGATAAAACTTTCATTTCATCATCCTTGTTCCAGAAGATTGCCACACTCTGGCCACCGCACCCCCCCCCCCCCCCCCGAACTCTTCCTGTTCTTAATGTTTTTAACAGAAGGTACACATCCAAATTGTTGTTCAAACTCGTGGAAAGTGATTTCTTAAGTCCTGAGTTCATTATGTCAATTTTTTTCATGCCATTTATGTCCCTTTAAAATAGAAGCTATTAGCACATTTATGGTCCGTATGCACCAAAAAGCTAGACCAGGTTTAAAATTGACCTGTCCTAAGTCAAATTAGTTTTGGCCATCAAACAGATATTTATTTTACACTTTCTTCGTAAGTAACTAGCAAAGTTGAAAAGATTTTAAATGCAAATTTCAAAATAAATAAAACTCCCCTTCGTCGTTTGTGTAAAGAAATGTTTTTTTTCTGTGGACAAAAGTACACTAGACCAGGTCTACCTTTAGACCCGTCCTAACCTCGTTTGTGCATAGGACCATAAAGTTTCTTTGGTGCATGCAACTCCTCCAAATCAATCTCTTCGTGTCAATTTGAAGACATTCATTCCATTAGCTAACACTGGAATCAGATTGTATATAGGCTTGGAGCTCCTTAAAATTGAATTCCCAGAAAAGATACACCATTAAAAACTATTTTCTTGGACGTTCTTGGGATTCTGAAACCAGTCCAAAAATACAAACCACGTGTGAGAGAATTCGAGAAAACTCATAATTTTGTGGGATTCATCCCGCGATACTAAATTGCCGGTGTGGCCAACATTGTGTGTCCCGCATATCAGAGTGTCCCCGGTGTGTCAGGAGATATAGTCCCTCCGGACTCACAGTCCTCCTACAATTGTACTCTTCACGCACCATAAGTACCATCCAGCTTTATTCCGTTGTCGTATTGGAGCCCGGACTATGGCTTCTGGCGACGATATCTCCTGTGTAGATTTCGATCGACGCTTTCGGAATAAAGTAACCGCCATGACAATTAGTCTCAAGGGTCACCTTGTCAAGCCTTTTTTTCCTTTTTCTCCTTCATCCTTGTAATTGTTTATAAATGATTTGGGATATATGTTTTATTAGTCCTCCATTTTGTGATTAAAAAATTATATTTTTATTTCCATCAATTTTATTTGAAAAATTTCTCACAGACAAAGTACTTGGTTTTTTGATTATAGAATTCCCCCTTTGCTGTATTGATCAGACCAGATGTTTATATACTAGTAGATTGTGCAAGAGAAATAATTGGAATTCCCAAAAAAATGTTAAATTAGAAAATGAGTCAACTTGTTATGCATTGAGATCAAACAGTTGCAAAATTTGGGGGTTTCCTGATGTTAGTTATGTAAGATGGTGCAATGCAGCTGTGCAAGATGATGTAATTTATATGAAATCCGATTGGTCAGCGCAAGGTTAATTTTATCATGTGATGCTGTAATATTATTAGTAGAGCTGGGGAATCTAGCTGTGAGAAGTTACTTGCTCAACTGGAGATACTTTTGCCACATATAGTCTTAAGCTACTGTAAGTTTATCCAAAAATTGGTACATTTGTGCAGTTGTGCCGAGGGGTATTTTAGTATATCGGAGAGGATTGGGGGATTGCCACAGGATGGGCTTAAAAGTGATGGGATGAAGGGAGTAAAAGTAAAGAATCACAGGCATATCGAGTGTCAAATATTTGGGTAATGGGAGGGATGAAAACAGAAGGTGAAGGAACGACACACGGTAAGAACTGGGGGTGACATCCTTTTCAGACTGTAGACCGAATAAATGCAGAGACCATAGAGGATCATGGCAGTTCGACACCAGAGTTGCTGTCCCTAGTATCTGGAGGACATAAGCGGCAAACTGATGGTTGTAGAATACCTTGATTGTATGCAGAATATTAGTGTCGTCGAGGGAAAACCTGGTCGTCTGACTGCGGACAACCTTATCTTCAGACTAAGAATTCGTATGGGAATTGTGATTTGGAGTCTACGCTGTGAGTACATATCATCGGTGAACCGCAACGCCTCTTTTAATTCCGGACATTATGGGACTCTAATAAGTATCATATCTGACAGTCTTGAGAATAGTTTTATTATAATATGTTTTTGGGAATCTACCAAATTATTGAACCAATCTGCTTTAATCATTAAACAGTGTATTTAAATAAAATTTAGATCATTTGTGTCAAAGGGCCTTTGTTGTGTTAAAGGGATTCGGACCTTTGATCCACGAGACATCATAACTATCTTGCATATTTTGTACACGTTATTCTGAATTTTACTTTTAAATACACTAAATGCATATAATGTATGTTGTGTTTTTTCATGAAAAAATACAGCTTAACCATTTTAAACCTATCTTAAAATCAATCCAAAAAGATTTATAATACGTAATTTCATTTAATGTTCAAATTTTCCAGTTACGATTAGCAATAACATAATTGCATATAACACAGAGAAAATGGTACTGTAAAATAAAAAATATACACAAGCTATGTAAAAATAGAACTCAATATAATAAAAAATGTTTACCTAAATTAAGTAAAACTTTACATAAATTAAGTATATTTTACCTAAATTGAGTAAAATTTTACATAATTATGATAGAGTCTATTTTACATGTTTAATGTATTTTTCCTCTCTCTGCTGTAGATTATATACATAAGAAGGATTTTAAAGAAACTATCAAAGACAAACTATACAACTTTGAGGCGCAGAGGACAAGGAAGAAGAGTTTTGATCGCACGTTAGATTGAACCTCTGATCTGGAGCCATCAAGGTAAAGGGTGGGTGACCCGTTTCTACATATTTACTTAGAAGAATGAAGGCCGGGGGGTTCGTCAACTTTGGGTTTAGTAGGTACTGTCACCCTAGATATATGGGATAGGAGAATGAAGTTGAGTCCTGATCCTTTAGTCGCTTCGGACCCTAGCTTACATTTGTTTTGCCCAAAAAGGGACCCTTCTATATCTCAGAGATGCAAATTTTGGGCCAAATTTAACCAAATTTGCCATTATTCATCCGCAAATTTTGACATTTTAAGCAATTGGACATTTTGGCTTCAGATTGAGGAAATTTGACTAATTTTCCAACAATTTTTAGAAAAGGAGGCTTTTTTAGATAACACTGCATGTGTAATTCTGACTGCTTTGGAATGGAATAAAAGGCTTTTGGGTCTATCTGACTCAGACTTTCCCGAGATAGCACCCTCGATTTTCTAACAATTTGCTTTTTTTGTCCACACAATGCTTGTCACATACTAATAACTGTGTGAATAGCGAAGCTTAATAGATCCATTAGAAAATTAACCTGTAAAATGTGTTATCCTATTATGGTAATGTATTACACCTAATGTTGCTGCATGAAACGAAATCCGATTCATCTCAAACTTTGAATTCACCATTTTATATACTATCTTTCGTTCCAGCTGACTATTTTTAATTAATACCACGATATATTCGACAAATCTCTAAGTCGCCTTTTATTTATTTCGTGAATAAGACGGTGTATACACTATGAGCTAGTAAATCTCCATTCCCTTGGGTCACAGTTCAGTATATTTTATTCGCCAATGTATGTAGGAAAATCACCCCCTGGTTTTTGGTATGAATATATGATAGCACAGATCACCAAGTCAGGTCATGTCAAGTATGTACAAGAACAACCCACTGAACTTTGTCCTTGGTGGATGAGTATCTTGGGAATTTATGTTTTCTCTATTCTAAAACACCCATACATATATTTAATGCAAAACATTTTTCGTCAAGTTTGTGGGTGTTGCAAAATGGACTAAAAGGCAAGTCATTTTTCCTCAGAGTTTGTTTAGTATACGGTTTTTGCAAAGCCAGATTCCTTTCTTGTCAGTAATAAACGGTTAATGTTTAAATACTATTCCTAATTGTTGACTTAATACAGGTATCTGTTTACATTTAAAATAAAAGTTACAGTTCACGAGATTTTAGCCAATTACCGTTGATGCTCATGGGGTTCAATATAATTAAAGGGTTTGCATTGTCATTTATGGGCGATAATGTGTCCGAGGTCAGTGGCCGCGCCCATTTTTAAAGTCTTTCCGGCCGAGCATACATTATGAGCGCATAGGTGATACTGCAAACACTTTATTTTCTTCGATTACCTCAAACAGCTTCATAATAATAAATGCATTGGCGACCTATATGGCAGAATAATGGGCAGTAAACTGACCAATCAGAATGCTGCATTTCAATAATGGCGGCAGAGGTAATAGAAAATAAAGTAAGACTGTTGATATGGAGAAATATATCACTGATTTAAATAGTTCCACTATTTTGGCGGAGAAGTAAATGAACCGGTACTCTGTACGTCGCGTCGGTGAAAAGTCCCTCCCAGCTTTAAATACTACGGTACTATTTACAGCTGTTCATATTGCACAGCGCACAAGCACGCCGAGCCATATTCACTTTAGGATTTGTTGTCCAAAAAGCGACCTTGATTGGGTCTTACAAGCTTTTACGGCGAAAATCACGCTATGAAAGATTGAGAAATTATTGATGAAAGTACACTGCCTTTATTTGAGTCTGGTTTAAAACGTTGACACCCCCCCCCCCCCCCCACCCCGGTTACTGCAATTACCTGGGCTGCAAGCCCCCATAGAAACTGTGTAGGACATTTTGCCGATTGAGGGCTGCTCCTTAAATGACGTTGCGTGACGTCAGAATATTTGAGCAAACAGACAGGTTTGTTGGAATCAATTGGAAATTTGTATTTACATTTTTAGAGCTGCATAAATTTCCACCACATGTGCATCGTAAGAATAGGTGTAGCAAATAACCATTCTGATCATTGAGGCTACTTTTTCCGCGTCAAATCGGAATTATGAGTGAAGTTTCATAGGATTTACTGTGCATCGTTCCGTATCCAGTTTTTCTCTCTTGGCCGTTGATCGCTACAGTTTGACAATTAATTTTTGAACTTATTTCCTCTAATCATCTTTCAAACCTTTTATCATAGCCGACATTTTGTATGGTAAATCCTGAATGTTTAATCTTAGACTCGTACCATATTTTGATTTCCATGGTTGTAATAAACGTAGTGGCGTTTTCCATTTATGCTGTTCAACCCGTCGAACTTTGACTGTCGTCTGTATGCCCCCCTGGGTTGAAGATTCCCGATGGGACATGTTCCAGAATCTCCTACCATAGATACGGAATTGAAATCACTATTTTGGGATCCAATATAGTGTAACCAACACAGCAGGTCTTCTTCATACCCTCCTCTGGCTTATATTAACACCAACTGTTTTACTTCTTGGCCTAATTCGTTTTAACGATCATCGTGGTAAATAGCCCTGTAATTACTATGTTAATTGGAATTCAGCAGGACCTTCCCTTGAGGACATCCATTGGCATAGATGAATTGAGCAGTTACATACTGCTCAGTGCATCATTTATTTTGAATTCTTGTTTAACCTTCCAGTCTTCATTAAATATGAAATGTTAGCCGTTTGTGATCTAAACGTAAAAACCTGTGCTGAGGTTGCGTACGCCTACGTTTATTCAAAACAGAGTTATCTGACTAACTTTGGTCTGAAACAGTCCGGGCATTTTTAAAGAGTCTTGCCTTGAAGAGTCTGGCCTTGATTTAATAATTAGATAAACTCCATGCTACCGTATAATAAATAATGGTAAAGGATACTTATTTTTTCAAACAATATACACATTACTTTTAAATAATATTAAAAATATCCTAACGCCAATAAGTTTACATTTGTATTCAAAAAGATACTGTGAATGCAAAATTACTACTGTAAGATTTTATAACTCTGATAGGGAAACTAATAAAATATCAAAATTATTTGGGGTACCCAAAATAATTTTAAAATAAAAGAATAATTTTTTTGTGTTTTTAAAATCTTATTTTAAATCATTATCATCTTGATTGGTCGATTTTGTTTTGTCTTTTTTTTGGTCTTATTTTCGATTCATAAAGGAATTGTTAAGGTGAAAACATCAAAACCGTTTACTAAAGTTTTTCATTAATCAATCCAAAACAAAATGCGTTTGATTTTGATTTTAAAAACGCTAAAGGCCCATATAAGGTTTATATGCCAGAAAAGGTATAATATTTAAAATATGCTGGATGACTGACATTCCTTGGTTTTATCCCTTACATTAAAAACCCTATACATGACATGGGGGAGGGTAACCAAATGGCTAATGAACGGACCCGACTCTGATTCTACACAAGATCATGTACCCGACCGCACAACAATCTTGCAATATCCACGGCAGATTGGGAAAATAAAAATGTTTTATTTTATTGGAAAATATATGGTATTATTTACGCATGGATTTTTGGCTTACGAAGTAAGTCAATAACAGAGTGCTGGGTGAATAGATCAATAATGTTGCTCAAACTTTATTTCCCATTACTCCACAGTATGAAAACAAAACGTTATATGTAGGAGTTGAGCAAAAGGTCTATAGGGCCCAAAACAACACTCACCCCCCTTGGAATACATTAACACCCCAGACAGGCATAACTATCAAGAAACGCACAGAAAGTGTTTCCCCTGGTAACACTTGTAACACATTCTTGTTTAGACTAAAATCACAGTCAATACTCTTGGTTCACGTATTGTCTGGCGACTCCTGTGCAATGCATTGTTAGTAAGGTCTCGACCAAGAAACAGGGAACCATTTTTTTGGACATCAAGGTCAGTATTAGATATACACGCACATGTGCTTATGTTGTAGGCCTGATTTTATGTTTTGGCTAAGTGACCCTGACACTCTGCAGGTCTTTCATATAGGCAATGCCCTAGTAGTTTTACACTAGGTATAGGTTGTGCAATAACATGATTTTGTCACACTGAGTATTTTTACCCCTCTTAAATTTAGAAAGTTTTAAAAAACAAAAAAACTAAAAAATTATTCTTTTTTTGTTTCCTTTGCATGCCACTTCATTATTTTATGAACTATTGTGTTGTGTACATGTGTGTGTGTGTTTTGCCATATGTGCTTGTGTGTGTGTGAATTGGACATTAAATTGAATGGTACCCAATGTGGTACATCCCAATTAAACATGGTTTCAAACTGTGGGTAAATGACAGCACAACAATTAAATGTAGATGTTGGGGGGCGTTCTCACATTGGGAGGAAGTAGGTTATGTCCACTTAAATCCCCATTTTCAGGCTCTTTTTACAGTTCCAAGTGACCCCCATTTTTAGGCACATTTATGTCCACAGCCACATTCTACCAAATTTTTCCTTCAAAACCCCTAAAA
This sequence comes from Ophioderma brevispina, assembly GCA_023653785.1. NCBI lineage: Eukaryota > Metazoa > Echinodermata > Ophiuroidea > Amphilepidida > Ophiodermatidae > Ophioderma > Ophioderma brevispina. The sequence goes on along the minus strand of JAMKCH010016620.1, from coordinate 5,651 downwards.
AGTAGCTGGGCATTGAGGAGATCGCAGCTTCTTTTTCTTGAATTTTTCTGACAACTAGTTTTTGGAGACCCCCATTTTTGGGCCTCAATCAGCCCCCCCCCCCCGCGGTACAGGTTTATTATAGTCGATTCGTGTTGATACGTTTGTCCCCTGGAGTTTTGACCTATTTCAATTCAGTCGGAGAGGGAAAATTAAACGAATTCCACATGCACACGTGCCACACGGGATTATTTTGGAGGACACGCCGGTCATATAACCCACTCCACTGCCACTAAATACAATTTCATTCAGTATGGAAACGCACAATAGTGTATTCAGGCCTTGACATTCCCTCACAATCACATGATTAACAGAAGTCCCGCGCCTCATTGAATTTTCACCTCTGCAAAAATGGTACGGTGTCACATTCAGATGACTCGAGTAAAGAAAGCCAGAAAAGCCAAATTGAAAAAAAAGACCAAAAGTGCAGGAGATCCTGTACTGACAAATTTTGTATAACTTTGGTTTGACAGGCTCAGGTAATAATACTTGGTTGACAGTGGGAAAGTTTTCAAGATTGGTTTATTCACTGGTTGATTTTGTGGTGAGTTGGTGGCTTGACCAGGAAGTTGGACTTTCTATGTAACTGCAATTTAGCTTTATAACATATATGCAGGGTTTAATACTCTGCCATTCTACCAATATATCAGGTCCAACATAGGATTATTTTTACTGTCTACAATTTCTGTGAAATTTGAAAAATGGGGAAGATGTCAAATGGAAGAAAATTCAATTTTTCCCTTCAAAGTTGTAATAAAGTTGAAGAAAACAGCAGTTAATGAGTACTGTAAATAATTTCTGTTACTAATCTTCCTGGCCTGGGCCTTACACAAGCCTTCCTAATCCTCGATGTCATCTACGTTTAATCCCTGTAACCACGTACCGTAAGCAGATAAATTTGTGCAAAAATTGGTTTTTTAACCTATATTATTTTAGTCTTTAGCTTTTTGCTGCCCTGGTTGATGCATCTGAAATCAGTGGTTGACAAGGACAAGTCAGTATTTCCATTGTGTGATGGAGTTGATGGTTGATGGGGGGGGTAGTCAGTAATTGATTGAATACAGGATCCAATGGTTGAGGTGATGGTTGGTGGAGCCATTGGTTTGATGAATAGTGGCGTCACAGGGGATTCAAGTTTGTTGCCAGTACTAGGCCACATGCATTTAATTTGGATCCATTTTACTGTATTTTTTTGTTGTTTTTCCTTTATTTACTGAGGAGAATTGCATTTTTAGACAAAAAACAGATGATGATGTTTTCAATTTTATAAGATATCAAGGTGATCCAAATCAATATTTTGTTTTATAAACTAAATTGGACAATCAAGTATATTTGCAACTGTCTTGACTTGCCATTAGCCAATTTGAGCAATTTTCTGGGAAGCCCTTTTTCAATTTTTTTTTTTAATTAAAAATAAAAAGTTCATTTTTAACATTTAGGTTTTTGGATCTACTGGGAACAAACTTTTTTTTTTGTTTGCCTTACAATGAACAAATTTCACTGGCTAATAGGCCTATATCCCAAACATCCTTTTCGGAAAAAGAATACATACCTTACGATCACTCCAAAAAAGGGGGTAGCGTTATTTTTCTTGTTGAATCTAAGGGCAATTTCCCCAAAAAAACTGTCCGCCCCGTGATTTTTGAAAGTGGAAAAAATGCAGTTAACGGGACGTTAGGATATGGGGGGGGAAATTTTCACTTAATTGGTTTGTTCCACTATGCAAAACTCAACGCCACACCTCTGGAGTAAGCCCAGCATCCTTGATGTCCTCTCGTTGTCAACTCATATCGTCCCATCATATTTTGCGTAGTTTTGCTTTTTTTAATATATATTTTGTTGAATCGTGCACTTCCAAAATAATGTGATAAAATGATAGGCAAAACTTAAATATGCCTATTTGTTACAGTTAAGGACCCAAGGTTTAAATCTCAATGCACCATACACATAATGTCCATATACCGCTTGGCCCACATAAAACAACTTCAGGGCCATTTCCTCAAGGATGACCTCTGCAGGCAGTGAGTGATAATTGGTTGGCAAACATTTTAGCCAGACGTGTTGACAGCTGATTAACCAGATTACTTGTTTACTATTACATAAAAGTCAATTATTTCTCGAGGGCGTATTTCCGTATCTATGGTACAATGTTTCTGAATGGAGATGTCTTACACACGGCATGCTATATAGTGCTCATTATTATGTTTGTAGCATGAATCCCCGGCCCCTCATTCAAACTAACAACATTTGCGGATTAAGTCCATACGTTTTCAAGGACGAAATGAATAGAAATATCACCATAGCTTCAACGGCGAAGTTTTCCGAAGTTTTAAGTGATCCGGGGGTCGCAATTTGATCGGGACAGCGCCCCCCTTCAGAAAATTATTTTTTTTTTTTGCAGTCACCTTGAGCCCATTAGTTTTAACAGAGCGCAATGGCAATAAATATTTGTATACTATGTACTCTCTTAAAAATAAAGATGAAAAGTCAGTCTTTGAGATTGACATTTCAATCTTTGGGGAAATTAAGATAGGAATTACAATTAAAAATAATTTCAATCTAAAATTGACTTTTCATTTTTTGTTCGTTTGTGGTGAGTGAAACAACTCGAGAAGATTGAAAGTTCAATACTTTATTTTAAGAGAGTATAGGCCACGTTCCGTTCAAACGCCTGATTACCTTTGCCTAAAAACAAGCAATGCAGCATATTGTTAGAGCGCCGTTCTTTGTTAGACATAGGTGTAGTTTTAAAGGGGATGGTACGATTTAATTATATAAACTTTTCATCTTGTTTGGAATGATCTGACCTCCAAAACTCCATTCTTGAAGTTTAGCGCCGACATTTCAATTTGTTTAATTGCTTTCTAAATTTATTTAATTAAAAACTAATCTATTGATTGCTATCAGGGAAAATCTAAAAGTTTTAGAAAAAATTTAAATCAAAAATACAGGAAATATAACCATCTATAGATTAAAAATGTTACATCCAAATTTAGATTTGGTCCCCGTTTTAATTAAAAGAAATAAGAGAGTGTGGGAGCTAAAACGATTTTGTAAGCCCCCATAGTACTTGTAAATTAAACTGTTCGACAAATGCTCGCCAAAAATGGACACTGTTCGATCATAACATCCAAACCAAAAACTTGGCTCTAAGATTTACAGGGTAAATGAGGAAAATATTAAACTACCTCCGCGAAAAAAAATCTGGGGTTCTGGGACGTAGCTTTTTGCAATCGGACATGCGCCTTGAAACATTTTGAACACATCGATAAATTTTGAAGAAAAAGAAAAATAATTTCCAGCTGACGGTTTTGTTTTATGCTTAACTTCACAAAATTTCCTCATGGATTCGACTAAGGTAGTTCTTCTGTGGAAATTCACAATGAACCTGAAAACAAGGCCCAACAAAAACAAATTTCAAAATTAATGTATTTGATCTCTCGATTTTCCATTGATAAAATTAATCTACATACTACAAACGTATTACCTAATTTGACATGTCTTTCATATAGTAATTTCGGCAATGAAAATATTTGCAGGTCATTTGGGGAACCATTTTAAAAAAAATACATCGGTCCTCGGACCGCATGTGTTGCCTGCCGTCGCGGTTTGTAAAGATAGGTCTCATATAACCTTTGACCTTGGCATGTGACCTTTGACCGCAAAAGTCTTAGTAAATGTTACTATGGCAAAGAAGTGGAAGATTTATAGAAATGAAGCTTGCAGACATATTATGACTTGTATACAGTGTTGGAATAAAGTTGCTAACTCAAATGAGTTTTGAAGTCACAGGTATCTAGTTGAAAATTGCGTAATGTGGATAACTGTTCTGTAGAATATCACCAAGTAGTTGCTTGTTTTAATGTTATTGACCTCTCCCAATTCCAGAAGAAAATATGAAACTAAATTTTGTTTTGTAATAAAAAAAAAAAGAGGTGGGATAGTACTAGATCCTAATCCTTAGCTATGAGTCCTGCCTGGGGATCAAACTGAAACTTTTGGGTCTGTATGCACAAAGAGTTAGACCAGGAATAAAGTTAGACCTGGCATAAGTGTTATTTAGTCCCACCAGAAAATGCATTATCCTTTGCATTGACATGAGGTATTTTGTATTTATTTTGAAGTTTGCATTTTAATCTTTGAAATTTTCTAGTTATTGTATGAAAAAATCTGAATAACTGTCAAAGTTTGACAAAAGTAATTTTGACTTTGACCAGGTATAACTTTGAACCTGGTCTAACTCGTGGTTTGAGAATTGCCTTGTTTTGGAATATGGCTAAAAGTAGCCATTTTCAGTGAGCTTTTTTTTTATGCATCGAAATAAAAGAATTTACATATTTTGTAGAAGGCTAATACCAAACTTGGTTAAAATTGTTCTTGATGATTAGACCATATCTGTCAGTTCAAGATATTTGGCATCAAAATAGGCTACAATTTAACTCCTAAGATAAGGACCCAGTGCTTCTATCTTTCATATTTTACAAAATTAGTAACTATTTTTTCTGGAATCCAGAGCAGATATTTTGCTTTTCATTTTAAACACCAGGGGAAACATTTAAAAAAAATGTGTGGTTCGAATAAGTAATAGCCCAGGTATTTACCAACAGGAGCTTTCAAGTTATTGTTAGTATTGCCCAATATGTTATTGTAACCAATCTTTTGGAGAATCATATTGCTTTATGACTAAGGCATGCACCTCCGTTTAGATGATAACATATGTGTACATCTCAATTACTAAAGGCTATAAGTGCTGGGGGAAAAGCTTGAAGGAACATGTGGTCTGCTTGTTGCAACTGGGCCAAAATAATGCACAAAACAGTTTTAAGTGACCATTGTACTTAATTTTATTTGTGCTATTCTAAGTGCTTGTTTCATTTTGCGTGAAAAACTTGTCTTGTTCCACATTTGCAAAATAAATTTGAACTGGTACAATCTCAGTTGAGTAGTAGTGGTAGTGTTTGTTCCAATAACTGAATGTGCTCGTGTGGGTTGGGGGGTTGGGGTGTTTGAATGATTCAAGCAATCTTAGGCTGGTTCTGAAAGGCCTAGAAAAAAATAAAAAATTTTGATTTGGTATTTTTGAATATGACAAATGGTGGTGTCGAGTGTATTTGTTGCTTCATTGTTTTCCCGTTGTCAATGGTCTTACCGTTTTGATTTCGCAGTATCTGCAATACCATCTTCCCACTGAACAAAATGAAATGATATCAAATAAGTTTCAATTGAAATTGCATTCCATAATCTCTAGTTTGTCGTAATTATATAAGCTGTGAAGATTAACTGTCATTTGAACAGAAACCTTATCTTTGCTTGCTTTATTTTTTATAATCATAATAGCACCCTTCTTTTTTTAATTTCAATTGCACCCACTAAAATAGGGCCCAGTAAATTGCAAATTTGATTAAGTTACTTCTGAGCTTTGGGTATGTTTGTGTGCTCTTGGCCCCGATCCTTTGGATAGGCCCAGTCGGAAGGTCTACCCCATGTTGGCAGTCCAAGACTAAAGGTCCGTTCACACATCCACTGCACCGCATTGCTGTGCAGTAAATTTACTGCAATTTTCCGTCACTTCCGCTGCACTCCTAATCGATTTACTGCAGGTCACGGGTTGC
>JAMKCH010016619.1:0-23271 GCA_023653785.1 Ophioderma brevispina | reverse complement strand
CAACCGTTGCAATATTGCTCCGCAAAACGTGGTTACGCGCGCCAGATGGTACCCGTCGTTGCCGTGGAAGGGACCCCGACACGAAACGAAGACCAAGAAACCGTCTCGGTAACTGAGTCGTGAACGGTTAAAGAAATTTTTCTAAGTCAGTTTTCAACATATTTAATTAAAGACACACACTGCATATTAAAATAATTGACACACTCACCCATATAACTGTTTTATTTATAGAAGAAACCACAAACGAAACAGAACAGGCTCACAACAAAGGCAAGCTCCAGCACGCAAACACGTTCGGCAATGGCGGCCCTTGTTTACCTTTTTTCCGCACAAATTAATCGCATGACCGCATGGCGGTAAAAAGGATACACACAAAAGCTCTCCGTCGTAGGTATAAAACCACGTTAATTTTGCCGTCCAAGTGCTGATTCCTTAGTATAATAATCCTTATATATCCAATGTTAGTGGTGGTAAGTAGTATTAGGAGTATTCCGCAGGAAGACCACAGTCTTATCTCAAGGTTGTGGCAGTAGTAAATGGAGCCGCTACCGGGACAACGTACGGTCCCTAGCTTGCCAAAACGAACGGAGGGAGAGTAATGGCCGACAGGGTGGGACCTGGTCACTGGTAGGACGTTCCATTTCTCTTTAGGGGTGTTATTTGTATTTTGGGGCATTCACTTCTCAAGAAGGAAATGCTATTTTTCAGTCCACATTGGTTTAAAGGAAATCAGCTCAGTGTAATGATTTCAGAAATTTCAGCAATTTTTTACCCAAAAAACGTTTCCTCCATCGTAATCCTTTCAGATGGGGATATTTTTTATGGAAAGCTCTACATAGAGCAAAAAATCAAGTACTTTCAATTTTTTAGGTTACAAGGCGTGATTATGTGAAATCTCTTGGTTGCACCTTTAAAGGAATTTAATTGGCATAAAATCTATTGGCACATATATAATGAAATACCCCTAAATAAGAACATATCAGATGGTTTTCATGTCTTGATACATGGACGGTGCCATCCTTTTATTTTCCCTTGCTAGTATAGACAATCTGGCGACGGTGAGTGGGTACCCGTGAACAGAAGCCAGGGCGGAATCTATAAGCCAGGAATAAAAATATGGCACTTACATAATGGGTTGGTACAGGGGGGGGTCCCGTGACATTTGTTGCGGTGAATATCTGGATGGTTGGTGGTTGATTTCGGTTGCAAGGATACTCCAATGACCATGAAAACCATCTGGTACGTCTATTTAGTGGTATTTCATTATATATGTTGCCGATAGCTTTATGCAATGATTCCTTTAATTAAACACATCTCCGATGAAAATTTCCTTAGAAGATATCCCAGGATCCCTACACTTTATCTAAATGATTTAATTGGGCTGGTTAACTTTAAGAACTGGGATTAAGCCGGGTTAGTCCTACATGCGGGGACCTTTTTCCCTTTCAATGTCCCATCCATGAGGATTGTTCTCACTATTAACAGCACATTTTTAAAGTATGTTTGAAGGAAAAAGCCCACTCAAGTAGAAACACTGGTTTAAACCCATATCTAAAGTTAGACTCCATTTCAGAATACCAGCCACAGTTTTTTTGAACAGAACCACCAGCAGCAGAATCTAGTGCCACACAATCCACAGACCAGGCTTGAAAGCCGTATTACCAATGTACTTCACCACACCACGTCTGGAGTTGCGACCACCACAGATGCTCCCACCATCAACCAGTCAGGCAGAGACCTCTCGCACACTGACAGCTTCCCCGCAGTCATAGGAGCAGATGCTGAGGTTGTCGTCTCCCGCGCTAAGCTGAAGACATTCGCTATCCGTCAAGGACACGGTGATCTGGTATCTTCATGGTCGTCTGGAAGGATTCTGTTCTCAAGGACTGCATTGTCTGAGGAACTGCATCTGGACTCTGGTAAAGATGTTTCATCACTGATATCCCACCTTAGGGAACTGCCTTGATCAGTCTTGTCCAAGATTTGACGTGACAGTTTCAATCTACGGCTAGCACGTGGACAGTTCAGATACTGTTCCTTTGGTCTGATAGTTTTGAAGGGGGGTAGGTAGCTTGCACGGGACAATCTCCTGGAGGATTTTTAATTATTGCTACTGCTATTCAATTAGACGGTTCTTGCACTGATATTGCGTCGTGTTGACCATTGCCGTTAAGATTTGAGGTTGAAGGTAGGCAACTCTGTGTCCTTGTAGGAATTGCACCAGTTGTAAGTCCCAAATTATCCATTATAACTACACAACCATTTGTACTTCGGTTTCTGGTAGTAGTGTTTCTATTGTTATTTTGTTCGAGTGAGACTGTGGCTGTAATTGCCTTTTCCTGTTTACGGGCCCCTGCAGTGTTTGTACGCTGCTTGTGCCACTACCATTTTACAATGTCAACGTGATTATCCTGAGCACATTGCGTTTTCCAATTTCAGAGAGCTCCACCTGTTGTTCCTCCACTAGAAGTTTTTCCTTTGGGGTTGGGGTCGAATCACTGCATGTACATGCCCGTTTCATCAAGATCGCTTCGCTACGTTTATTTGCTAGTTCACCACAAAACGACATAGATGGTGGACTCTGTCCACCCGTACTACTTTGGTTACAGCTACCAGATACTTCTGGACTTTCGTTAATCAATAAATCTTTGGAATGACTTTTCCCGTTTGGCTTGAATCCATCGCGGCCAGCCGTGTTGGATTCAGAAGCCACCGTACTCTTCTTTGGGGTTGAGGTCCTATGCACTCCGCCGTCACCATCGGCCTGCGAGGTGAAAGAAACCGCGATCCACGGGTCACTGGCTCCGCCAGTCAAAGGACAAAGGTCAAGAGATGATTCCGTAAGAGACATGTGAAACAGCTCATCTGTAGAACCGTCAGGCTTGTTGCCATGGTAATTACATGGTTCCCTGGGAGGTATATTTATTGTACCTGAGAGTTGGGTATTCTGCAAAGAAAAAAATAAGAAATAGATAAAATTAAAATAGAATTGGAATTTACCAAACCTTGATGTTTTGTCATTTTATTAGAATGATGGTTGCCCTGGATGTCAGTATCAGGAATTATGGTTAATCAAATGATCTCTACAGGTGACTATTCAAAAATTACTCAAATTATTTCAAAATTATGTATTCTAATGACCACATATGGAATCAGCATGAAAAATGCATTAAAATGAGTACAAACAGGCCTAGTCTTAGGTCAGTGGTTTTTGAGATGGTTTCCTGGCATAATTACATTATACCCTTCACATCGACTGTGTGTGTCAAGTGCTTTATTCCATTAACAGAATAAGCACATGATACAAATTAGGATATAAATTAGGTGTGAAGGGTATAATGGAATTCCAACTTGTGGTCATTTGAGAAGTCATCCCCCAAAACCACTTTCATATGAGTTTAGATACAAAATCTACCAGAGTTGACACACTTCAGCCTATTTTCGGGAATGGTTGCCTCTCCAGGTGCCTAAACCAATGTTGGTCAGAGGTTGGCATGCTTTCTCCAACTTTAATTGATGGGAGAGGGGAAGGGACTGGGGAGGGGGTACTCCACAAAAATGACCATTTTGGAATGTGCTGCAAACATGGGTCTCATTTTCAGCCTTCTGGTATATCAATGACCCTTTTTTTCACACCAATTTTGGTATAAGCAATGGGTCGTTTTTCAAAATTTTCTCAGATATGTTGGAAAATTGGTTAAAAATGTCCTCAATATGAAATGAAAATTCTCCAAATTTGTTAAAAGGGACAAAATTTGAGAAAAAATACATCGCGGTCCCTGGACCGCGAGTGTCATCTGCCGTCGTGGTTTGTGGATGGTGCCAAAGGTCATATGAGGTCACAAAGGTCACCAACATGTCACCCCACCCCGCCCCCTCCTTTCCACCAACTTACATCATCGTAGCCCTTACGGAACTCGTACGGCATGCAATATATTAAGGGTTAACATTTTGACCGGCCAAAGGTCACATGAGGTCATCAAGGTCACATGAGGTCACCAACATGTCACCCCACCCCACCCCCTCTTTTCCATTTCCACCAAGTTACATTACCATAGCCCTTACAGAACTCATACGGCATGCAATATATAAAGGGTTAACATTTTGACCACATACGACCAGAGTAATCCCTATTTGCCTTCTGCAATTCTTGCAGATGACACAAAAATGGCAAGCTTGTGTTAAATTTGGCCCAAAAAAATACAGCTCTGGTATAGCTATGGGTTACTTTTTTTGCAAAAAAAATAGTATAAAAATACAGCAAGTAAACTTGCGCGATCCCCCTGGCAAGATGGCATTATACACAAGTTGGTTAGTTGACACAATTGTCAGTTGTAGGGCATCAAAATTCAATAAATTGTTCTCATGGAATAATATCTAGAAATGTAGCAGTTTCTGAAAAATGAAAGCCTAACCAAAGGGAAAAATGACTGCAGATGACCTTTGACCTTGGTATGTGACCTTTGACCTCAACAACATATGAAGGAACCCGTATTGCACCTTCGACCCAAGTTAGGTTGTAATCGGACTTCAACTTTTCAAAGACGACCAGAAAAACAAAAATTAACCAAACTGGAACATGACCTCAGTTGACCTCTGACCTTGGTCCATGACCTTTGACATCATCCACATATGAAGGAACTCCTATTGCACCTTCAACCCAAGTCTGGTTTAAATCGGACTTAAACTTTTCGAAGGAGATGCGAAAAACAAAACCTAACCAAACTGGAACTGGAACATGACCTCAGATGACCTTTGACCTTGATCCATGACCTTTGACATCTTCCACATATGAAGGAACCCCTATTGCACCTTCAACCAAAATCTGGTTTAAATCGGACAAACCTTTTGAAGGAGACGTGAAAACGAAAACCTAACCAAACTGGAACACACATACACATACATACATACACATACGGACATGCGCACCCTCGCAATATCCCCCTCTGCTTTTCAAGCCAGGGCGATAAAAATGACTTCCAGACTTTCAGAGGCTTGTCTCTATCCAAACCAAACTTGAGAACTCTGATTTAGTGTATTACTTATTGTGCCTAACAAAGATGAAACGGCACCTCTCGTTGAAGATTTTATGGGGAAAAATTTAAAACAAGTGGTTCTTGAACCACAAGTGTCGCCTGCTTTCGCGATCCACCTTTCCTTCACTCCTATTATATAACTAGACCTCAGATGACCTTTGCAAGTGACCCTTGATCTTATTTTTAGACTCCCATGTTGCATGTATGACACAAGTTGGTTGCAATGACTTTAACTTTTCAAATTATGCCAATTTGATGTTTTGAGCCCATTCAATAACATGACCTCATATGACCTGTGACCTTAGTATGTAACCCTTGACCTCAATATCATATGAAGGATCCCAAGGTGCATCTGTGATCCAATTTCTGTAGCAATTGGACTTTTGCTTCTCAAATGAGAAACTTTCACCAAACTTTAACCTTTGAAAACACAGCCACATAGTCAAATCATTGCAGGCGACACAAAAAAACAGGTCTGAGTTAAAAGTGGAGTTGAAAACTGTAACACTCTTCAAAAAATGTGCTTTAAAAATAACTTTTAAGAATAGGGATATTTTACACATAAAAAAAACATACCCAAAAAAGATATGGACATTAATAAGAGGCTATTAAGAGTAAGACATCCAGGTAACATGTAGGCTAACTTTAAGTTTGCAGTAACTTTAATCAACAAATGTGTCTATTACATGAATATCATATACTCATTGATATTAAAACCACATAAGGTCACAGTCCGGTCAAACAGGGTGCATGCCCCTGGGAATCAACTCTGGCATGTGTATTGTTTTGTGTTAAACGCTATATCCGTCATATACTGAATAAATGTCGCCGGAGTCATTTTATTATAAAATCATTCCGTTTACCCATAAGGTGCTGAATTGGTCTAAATTATTTCAGGTGAAGGCTAATGTATACAAAAGCTTTACAACCATGGAAAAATATCAATTTTGAAAAATCTTGAGGGCGCACTATTTTCAAATGTGCCAGTGTCTCTTTAAATGAATAGCCACAAAGCCACCTTGTGCTTTATTCCATATTCATAAACGTTTATTATGAGAGGAAATATGGTTGGACAAAAATCATGCATTGATATTTGTCATTGCACGGTACGTATGTTACCGAGCGTACGCGAGGTGTTTAGACTGTTTACGTGCGCAGTTGGATTGATTTATTTTATGGGTTGGTATGTGTATCTTTTCGCTAGAAACATTACTGCATTTGATTTCATGACATATTTAGATTTTCCTTGTAAAAATGTCTGCTGTTATAACGTTTATGAATTAGATTAATGGTTTGCATCAGTTTGACCAGCCTCATAATGGCAAGCGACCCTGCGGGGCTTGTGCCATTATTCATCGTCGATCTGAGTGTGCGTGCATAGATTTTTGGCAAATGTACTCGAAGCTAAAAATAATCAGCCATTAAGCTCTAATTATGGGCTATATCAGGATATTTGCTGCTAATTGACGGAGTTGAAGGACAAAACACTGGACTTCAACAAATGAGATAATTCCATTGGTTTTTCATATGATCAATAGCATTTTTTGTTAGTCATTTTTCAATTCAGTATCTACAAAAGGCATGCATGCTGATAAGATGTAATATTATGGCTGATGAGAGAGACAGCAGTGTTATTGTTTATAGGTTAATAACTGCGCATTTACTTCTTGCGAGAAAAATGGGACAAATCAATGCACACACGCTGAGATTTTGATGTGCAGAACTCGTACATTTTGAAGTGTCTAATGCAGGAGCTCTGCATAAGCGAGTGCATAGGGATCAATCCATATACAATCAGCTCAAGTGCATTTATTTGTCCACACTTTTTGTCACACTGCAAAAGCAAATGCACAGTTATTAACCTAATTCAACAGGAAACAATAGAATTTGCTTTAATTAGTAATAATCAGAAGTTTAAAAAATATCATTTACCATGGAAATTAAAAACAAATTACCCACTGAGAAATTAAAACAGTACTGTGAGATGCACACGCATTCGAAAGCACCTCATGCAGTAGCAGAACGAACAGTGCAACTGGACATTTTCAATCCACTTGCACTACATTTGCATATTTTGCTAACACTTCATCGATTTGTTACTGCATGTGCATAATGAGCAGCGTGTATGAATATTACTTAAACCAGATGCTATTTCATGCAATTAAACATGTGTTTCAAGTGTTTTTCTAATGCAATAATCCCGCAAAGTGAGAAAGTTTCAAGAACTAGCAAGTGCTTGAAATCAAAACAAGAGGCATAGTGGCAGTCCACAGTGGCATTCTAATATTTGTGTATGTAATCAATAAAACAGTGAAATCTGACTTTTAAATTTACTCCCAATAAAGAACCCAACAAATGTGGTATAGAACAAACTTCCCAAGTTTTACATTTCTTATGAAGTTGATTTTACATCTACAATAGTCAGGTTAGGTCTTCACGAGAGCCAACAGCGGCCATCCAGTACATTCATGTCAGGAAAGACATGCAGTCAATTATATTTTGCTCCAATAAATCCTCACACAGCAGTACTGCTGTGAATGCGAGGTGAATCCAGCCATCCCCGTTGGATTTAAAACTGGTTCTTCTTCTTCTACTACTGCTGCTGCTGCTACTAGTACTGATTAAATCATTTAATTAGGTAGTTTTTGGGCCACCCTGTAAATTGCATTGGTAAGAGAGAATCCTGGCAATGTGGAAACAGAGCACATGCTATTAGTGCAGGAGTGTGCCGTCTTATCAATTGCTTGTACCTTTGATTATCTGTTATCTTCATTCTACAATTTTTTTTTATGGAAAACTACCAATTCAACAAGTGTTTGCATAGATGTTGTTATGTCACGAGGGGTGGCCACAAAAAAAAAGCTACTGTTTAAAATAATCAACCTTTACCACTGACTTCTATTTATAACCCAGACGGGTGGATTCTCCTGAAACGGCACAACCAAAATTGAGGTCCAAAAGTACTATAATGAGCATATGCACTTCCAACATCCAATGGACCAATCATATTATCGTATTTACAAAGCCCTTATGCATATTTATGAGACATGCAAATAGTAGTAGTAGTAAATCCAAAGTTTTAAGTCCGGTTTTGTCCCCGTGAACTAGGGTGGCCAGATTCACCTCAGTATTTTGTGTTTGTTGCATTTAGTGAGTGAAAACAACAACTGATCCAATACGCTATCACTGACTCAAATACTGACGCAAATTTAACGGGGTCATCAGAGACTTTTTTGTGCATTAGGAATGCAAGAATCTTTTTTGAGGTTGGTTTTCTTTCTTCACCTACTTCAGCCATTTGACTTTTTCTGATAAATGGCATGTCCCATGCCCATTTGTTGACCGGCTTGATCAATACTGATTTGAGGGACAGGGAAATGAAATATATTTTCCCCCAAAAAGTTGAAAAATCCTGTGACTTTTTTTAAGGATTGGTAGAATCTTGGGGCCTAAAACCCATGAGCCTAAAATGAGATGTGCACTCTCATGCCAACCCTGCATTCACCATGAATAAGAAGAAAAGAAACACACGGGTTTTCAAGTTTGATGCAGTGTTCACATTACTTATTATCTACTACTGATCTGAAATTGAACATGATTAAAACTGTTTGATAACTTAGTACCTGGCACTTGTAGCTTGGTGACTCGACCAAATGGCATTATACCAGCAAAGACAGACAAGACAGGATAGAAGAATGCACACAACAAGCTGCATCAGTTAGACGTGTGTTAATGGAAGCAGATAGAGTGTAGACTTGATGTCAGGAGTGTCGAACATACCTCACAATATAAGAGAGCCTCACTGCTTACATGTAGGATAAACCTCCGCCGGGCTTGCGGAAGTTTCAAGAGATGAATAGGGTTAGTCAATGAAACAACACATTACCCGTACATCTACTACAATATACAAAAAATATCCAGCCTGCAAATAAGAGGGGCCCCCTCACACCAAAAGTCCTGTCAAAACCCATCCTGGGCCTTTAACTTTTCCTTCTGCAGGCCTTGAAAATTTCTCACCCAGCAGCAATAATGAAAATGGACTTTGACATAGTGTATCATATTTTCATATCCTTGCCTTTTCATGGCACAGCTTCGCAAAATCACATTTTCGTGCCGTCAAATGACCATTTTGGTCACCAAGTATCACATTTTTATTGAATCCTATAAAATCTGTCTATTGTCCATAAAAGTTTCTTTATAATTGAAAACACTGACCTGAATATTGGTTTCAAATGGTCTATGTGATATACACATTAAAACTGGAAAGAAATTGTTAGGGGCCTAAATGTTATACTAATGCCCAAATGGCCTGGGAAAATTTGGCGTTATTTTGAGGCCTGCAACCTTTGTTCTCACATTACTGAGCCCTGGGGTTAATGGGCCACAACCATCCTTGCAAGTTATGCTCAGAACTGTGTATTCAGGAACAAACTTGGCCCATAACTCCTTCCATTTTCAATGGCAAGACAGCATAACATAGAGTACCATGTTAAATAGGGTCCTGGGAAATATCTTCAGAACCATCTGAACTTTCCAATCTGGCAATATTTAACGCTCTACACAAACATCAAACATAATACTGTGACAAACATCAAAATATGTACAAATATGTACAATCGAACGCCTTAGAAACACATTATTTGGTGCATTCTACTTGAAAACCATACTCCCTCTGTGGAATACTTATCTTAAATCTTAAACAGAGGGGTGTTGTGATCATCTAATCACTTTTTTATTTGGAAGGTTTACGCCACTGTGAAAGGCTAGCGGAGTGTTTTCCAAAGAAAAGGTACGTGGAGTTCAAATGTAGTTACAATTGGTGGGCCGTTCCACTTGAATCATCACCCCTCAGTAGAATACTTTAAAATTTTTCGCATAGTGTCATACAGATTTCAAAAGAACGGTCCCAATTTTCGACAAATGAGGAATATCATAATGAGATCAGATAACATGAGGCAGTTTTCTCTATGAGCAATCCTTCCTTGCACACATACACAGAAACAACAGAGAGTTGTAACCTCTAGTACCGGACATCGCAGACTGGAGAAATTATCCATCAAGTACTGAAGACTGGCAAATGTGTGAAGGAATTTTATCCCGCATTTTTTACAAAAATAGTCTGATTATTGCATAATTCTTTGATTGTTCTCCAAACAAAGGAACCAATTGATTTGAGACTACTTTAAAATAGAATCAAGAAATTTTACATTATACAAAAATTGGTAGCTTATGGTAAATGCATCATGCAAATGATCACTGGCTGAGGCAAAATAAAAATCTGATTGGTCAAATTCAATTTATGTGCCATTTCTTGGTATCATGTGGCAATTTCTGGGTAGCAGGTGGAAATATCGGGGTACATTTGCAATTTCTGGTATCATGTGCTATTTCTGGGTATCATGTGTCAATTTCTGGGTATCATTTTGCTTGACTTGGTTTTTCCCGAGAAATGGTAAAATTTAAAGTTGCACAGAACATGACACACAACGGAAGTTTACCATAAAATAGGCCGAACATCTCAAAATCAATAATAGCAACCATTGACTCGCTTAGCTTGATTGAATCCCATCACCTATCTCGGCTTACGCAAGAAGTTTGCAAGTGCAATAGCTGCCATTTGTCAGAAATTCCCTTCACACAAACTATTATGCCACGTCTTTGTTCATGGCTCTTGGAATGGTTTCGTTAGCCACTTCTTCAGTGACTGTGTCGACTGAAAAATTAACTTGCCCAAAACCAAACCTATCCTATTGGTAGTGTCTATCGCCCACCAGACTGTACTGTTGACTTCCTAGAATAGACTTGATAATATGTTTTCTAAAATGTAATACTTTTATGATGCTGTATCTATTTTGGCGATTTCAACTTAGATATTCAAAACTTGCTATTTTAGGAAAGTGACAAGTTTTAGCACACATTTCTCACATGAACAAATCATTACTGATTATACAAGAATAACGAAAGTAGCAAACTAAACTTGAATTTAATATTTGTTCTAAGCCAGAATAGGTTATTTTCATCTGAGGGTGTCAAGTCCTGGGGCTAAGTGATCACTCCTTAACATATGTTTTAAGAAAAATGTAGCAACTTAAACTTCCACCAATAATTGTAAAGGCTAGATGTTTTTAAAAACTTTCAGTGAATTAGAATTATTAATACTATTAAGAATCTTGACTGGGATAACATATGCTCTATTGAGAATGTAATATGCACTTCACCATCAAACTCTTATTCACTGAAGCATGTAACAAACATGCACCATTCAAGAAAAAGAATAAAGTTGTCTACCTGAGTGGATCACTGTGATTTTTTTAAGGTTACGTAAAGATGGTACATTATTTGCAAAGGCACACAAACTAATAATCAAGAGGTTGGAGTACAGTCAAAATCACTAGAAGAAAGTCAACAATATGCGATGTATTACCTAAAAAAGAACTATTGCAATGATCTATACTTAACCCTATGCAATGATAGCAAAAAATCTATGGAAAACAATCAAGAAAATTGTACCTAACAAAACTTCTAGTGTACCAATTTTCAATCAAAATTACTAAATGCTCAGTGAATAGTAAAGATATGGCAAATGAGTTCAATAAGGTACATTACTTTCTATGGCAATGAACTTGTAGTAAATTTAAAACACATAATGGTTAAATGCCTTGTAATAGTGTGTGCTCTGATCATTCATTAATTGCATGGTCAATAGTTTAAATTTAGTAACAATATCAGCTGAATTTTGTTTTTGATCAAATATGTAACATGCAAATAGTAAGTCACCAGGATTAAGATGATTCAATGTTAGGAAATGTTGAAATTGGCAGGGCCTTTATCTCAAAATACCTTGCTCATATAATGTAACCTGTCCTCTGAGTGTACTACTTTTCCTGGTGAATGGAAAAAAGCCAAGGTAACACCAATATTTAATCAGGTGACCAAACAGATGTAGTACTTAATAGGCCCATCTCCGTTGTGCCAATAGTTTCAAAAATATTGAAAGGGCCGTTCATGGGATCAATTATATTCTTTTTAACTAATGCAGGTTTATTATCAGAATGCTCAATCTGGTTTCCGTTCTAACTATTCAACTTCCACAACTTTAAATGATGTTCAGGATTATATTTTTAAAGATATGGATAATGGTTATGCACAGTTTTTATTTCTTGATTTAAAGAAAGCGTTTTGATACAGTGAATCCTGAAATTCTTTATAAAAAAAACTTAAAACATTATGGTATAGATACTATTGAACTTTTTGGTTTCAATCAGATCTAGCAACAGACTTCAAGCGTAAATATAAATTCAACTTTATCCGACTTCCAACCTGTTAATATATGAATTTCCCCAGGGTTCGCTATTAGGTTCCATTACCTTTTTCATATTTTTGTTAATTGTTTTTACCCAATTATTAGACAATGTAAAACTGTCATGTATGCTGATGATACGTCACTATGTGTAAAGCTAAACTGTTGTCTGATCTCCAATTCAATTGAATCATGGCTTGAGTAACGTAGCCGGTTGGTTCAAAGCTAACAACTTACTTTAAATGTGATAAGACTACGTTGAGATCTTGGTACTAAAAGTATCTTGAAAAATCAATGATGTACAATTAACATATAACAATACCCACATTTGATCGAGTAGATGAGTTCAAATACTTGGATGTAAAATTAGATAGCAATATGTCTTGGTCATCTCATGTTTTATTATTTGTTAAAAATGTGTCCTAAGAGAACTGGTTATTTCAAAGAATGAAACATTTCTTCCATATCATACTACAGTAATGTTATCAAACACGCTTGTTATCCCCACTTTGAATATGGAAGCACTGTCTGGTCAATTTCTCAGCTGAATTTAAAACAAATTACAGGTTTCTTCATACTACTTTAGGGCTTAGGATAATACTTTCAAGTTGATATTAGAACACCACTAAATAATTGATGGGACAAGCTCCAGTGGTCAACTTGATAAACGAGGCATATATCTTTTTAAGTGTTTAAATGTTTAAGAAATTCTTAGTCCATCATATTATTACTCATTGAATTTTGTTCATGATATCATCACATCTCACAAGAAATCACACTACTAACACATTGGTTATACCAAAATTTAAATTAATTCAGATTGCGCACATTTCATGTCATGGCAACATATGCCTGGAGACAACTTTGCCATCAACAATCAGCACTGATATGGAAAACGTGACATTGAGCAATTCATGTCAAAGATTCATCAATGTCATTTTGGTGTTCCAAATATATTGTTTAGTGACTCCATGTATTTTGTTTTATCTGTATATTATAATTTTTATTTTTTATAATTTTGTATATAATGTAACTTATTATTTCTGTATGTGAGGGCCTGCTTGTAAAGCAGTGCTTGACACTGAAGCTGTTTTTACCCTCAATAACGAAAGATTAAATAAATAAAATAAAACTGGAAGAACCATTTCACGAGTCACTGACTCAAGGAAAGATAAATGTAAGAGTTAGCCTTATACATGGCAGCACACGATGTACCACATGGCAGCTATTGCACTTTACCTTCTTGCAATCACATGACGATATGTATTAGGTATTTATCTAAATTGGTTTGTAAAAGCCATCCATGTTCACTCACCCCATGTAAGTTTCTCCTATTGCCGTTCGTCTCTCTCCCTTGTTCTTCTCATCACCGTTCTCAAAGGTTTCATTGTCTTTTGAGTAACTCGGCTTACCCCAACGGGGCTACTCAGGTACATACTATGCCAGGTTCGAAGACTGTGACCTCGCAGTTGCGGACTCAACGAGTAGTGAACGTCTCGTAACCTGGTCCACCCATCCGGCCGTGGGGGCTTGAAGAACCCAAGATCTGAGATGACTCAGAGTATCTTGGCTCGTTGGCTTGACCATTGTCGATTGTCCTGGTGAATGCGTAGGCTCAGTTGCGTAGCTTTCGGAACGAATAAGCTGTGATTTGGAGGTGGGCAGGTTGAGGGTGATATACAAAAGGAAATAGGGGAAGAGGGAGGACGAAGGAGGGGGAATGATTTAATAGAAAAATCCATAGGGTGGCAACTGCATTGACAGAACACATTACGTACACATGCATAAAATCACAGGTATTACGCACAACATGAAGTTGTGGCAATGGTTGTCCACAAATGCGTACGCAGACAACCGTGTGATTACAATGATCAACAAAGAAAATGCAATATTCGAAATAAATACAAAGAGCATATGATAAAGTTATATATTATTATCAAAAGTTAGCACGTTAGTGAAATGTGTTTTTATGAAACAGCATATAAAGTCAACAGGGGGATAACATGATGCAAAAGAGATTACAAAATGTAACAAAAACTGCAAATTATATAATTAAACCAGCATGCATAAAATAAAAATACACAACAAAAAAGTTACCAAATTATATGCCATAAAAAATGGGTTGCCAAATTATGCGCGTTATGCATTGAGCGGCCATCCAATTGTAGGGATTAGCATGGTCTTCAGGAAGGTTATTGTCAAAGAAATGAAATGGAAAAAGGGAGAGAAAGGAGAAACATGATAGGAGTAATGGTTTAAAAACTTCCAGTTATCTACATGATTTTTTGGCAGCAATTGTTGACTATCCGTTGCTATGGTCTCAAATCCTACGGCAAAGTTCAATGACCTTTTGGTACAGTTTACCTCACTGGTTTCTACGTGGGCTATGGCATATGGCATGCCATTTGAAATCTATCCACCCACAGGTGGAGTAAGGATTTCAATTAAAATGGCCGCATTGGCAACTGCATTTGAAATACACACTCCCTTATGGAAGAGTTGTGTAGGTCTTTCACGGAGAGTGAGGATCCAAATTAATAGCCCCTTGGGTAACTACATTTGAAATACACAATCCTCTGTGGAAGACTATTATCTAGAGATGGAGTATTTTGTCAAATGGAACAGCCAATGGGTCACTTGCATTTAAAATCACACACCCCCTCTGTAGAAGATTTATATAAAGCCTTCTCAGGGGAGTGTTTAATTCAAATAGAATAGCCCTACACTTGGGAGAATGCTGGTAGTATTTCGATGACAAGTACACACCTTATTAACGACTAAGCTGAAACGAATAAGTCTGAAGACAGAATAAGCTGACTAATATTACTTTCCATATACATCTGCTATCAGAACAGTCGTTAGTATCTCTAAGTAAGTTTATCTGTGAAAAAAATTTAAAGCAGCTCATTTTAAACTGATTTTGGTGGGATGGGTGTCAACATTACCAAAAAAAAAGGGAGTTTTAATTGTAGGGGGTGGGGAAATTGTTTTTCGGGAGCAAAAGGTCAATAAACGGGGTCAAATTTTGAAATTGATCCATAAGGTTGAAAAGTATTCCAAGTTAATAGTTTAATCATATTAAGGATTCCAAAAAGTATAGTTTGTACTATCTGCGGCCGAAAGTTTGGGGTATGGGCTAAAAAAACAGGCAAAATCAATAAAAAAGGGTAATTTTTCAGTTGTACAGGGGTTCAAATTTAATTCCTTCCATTTGGATAAAAAACAGTGCAAATTATAGATGGAGCTAATAGGAATAAAAATAAGGAATATTTTGGGTGTCTTAAATGCTTACTGACCGAAGTAGGGGGGGAAAACAAGGTTAAGCCCCATTAAATGCAATGACGTGACCTTTGGTGCCCCCTACATTGGGAACTAAGCATTTAAGCCAGTCAAAACTATTCCTTATTTTAATCCTATGAGCACCATCAATAATTGCCCATTTTTTATCCAACTCGGATATAATTTTAAAATTTGACCCCTGTACAAACTGAAAAAGGGACCATTTTTAGTGATTTTTGCTGTTTTTAGCCTATAACTCCAAAACTTTCGCCCCCAGATAGTACAAACTACTACCTTTTGGAATCCATGATTAAACCATGAAACGTGGGAGATACTTTTCAACATGATTGAGATCAATTTCAAAATTGACCCCTGTTATGACCTTTGAATCGGGGAAAAAACCTTTCCCCACCCCCTACGATAACTCACTTTTTTGGTAAAATGTTGACACCTTACCTACCAAAATCAGTTGAAGAAATAAGCTTCTGTAAATTTTTTCACGATGCTTATATGTGTTTAACTTTAGGGTTCTATTAACATGATGAATTAAAGGCACTATCAGTGATTTTCTAATCAGAAAACCACAAACATCATTTTTTAAAATCAGATTTTTGCATGTGTTTGTTAAACATCCAAAATAACCTACAAGTGATAAGACCGAGAGCAATCTAATAAGGACAGAATCAGTATTTTCGTTCATTACGTGCCATATGGAAACTTATGTAATATGTAACTTGAATGGGCGATTTGTATCTTTGAAACATGTGTATCCTTCCTTTTCTGTCAATGTTTCAGTGCACAAAATTGAACTACAGGACATTCGACCGACTATCCTTCACATTTAGCTATTCCTGCAAATTTAAATATTGGACCTCTTTCACGTGAATCACTGATAGTGTAGTTGCCTTTGACTGCTCTACATACGAAAAGCACCCCTGCAAAAGTTGCGCCAAAGCGATCATGGTATAATACATTGAGGATTAGGTGAACAAAAAAAGGAAAATAACAAAACACTGTTTTACGGGAGAGATTTAGGACGAGCGGGACCTCTCGAGTAGGTCGGGGTCGGGCGGGCAAATTTGTTTTTTTTCTTTTTTTTTTAGAGCTCAAAAATGCGAAAATTAGCCCAAAAAGTTGAAAATCAAACATTTTTCCAAACAAATTTTCTAAAAAAAATTTGCCAAAGTTGATAAATTGGGCTAAAAATAGGCTGATTTTACATGATTTTTGGAAAACTAAAAAAAAAAAAAAATTCTGCAAAATGAAAAATCAGGGCGGTCGGGCCCGTATAAACAGGGTTTTTTATTTTCGTCGATTAGCAATGTGTATAAGTGTACTAATTTATAAGTTGGGTACTCTCAGAGGGAGACGATTGTGCTTTAAAACCAGGTGTTTAAGAATGTGAGTCCTTCACGAATGGATCTTTTTTTCTTACAACCTGCGCTGAAGAAGAGCAAGGTACGTTGTTCCTCCAACAATTGCATTTCTTCAATACATTTTCATGGTATTTTACAGGGCGAGCGGCCTAGCGGTTAGGGTGCTGCCTGTGGCCAAAATATACCAAAAAATCCCGGTGTTCGAAATCCCGGTGGGGTCAACCTTGCTGGGATGTATTCGGGTGCTTCAATTCTGGATTTATTGTATACAGAATACCGCTCTCCGCCATGGTTCAGTTGGAATTGGGCAAATGAATCGTTGAAAGCCTCTTGTCCTTCGGAGGGGACGTAAGACGTCGGTCCCTTGTACAGAGTGTCACAACTCAACTGTACATGTTACATCGCAGTCAGTGTCGAAAAAGAGTAGGGTGTAAAGACCCTGGACTGGTTACCAATCCGCCCCCAAGTTTCAAAAAGCGGGGCCATCATTGTTAGGAGCGTCCGTATCATGGATACACACGGCCCAGATCAGCTTACTCAGTTGAATAAATTGACACCCACCACAAGCCATTACCAAGGAACTTGTGGGATACGTTCAAAAAGACTGGTTTTACATGAGTTTATAGTGACAAACACTATGTAAATGAACACGACTCATCCCATCATGGAAATAAAGTACTTTTGTCACTATAATCATGTGACAACCAGTGACAAAAAATGTATTGGAAGAAATGCATTATGGGAAGAACACATCCCTCCTCTTTGAAAAGTGTGATGCGACAGTTGAGAAAATCCTTATGCAGGGGCCCATTCCAACCTATCCATTGCGGGAATTTTTCTCACCATTCTAGAGAGTAGTTGAAAGAAAAAGGGTCCACTCATGTAGGACTAACCCGGTTTAAAATTGGTGTCTTTTTAAATATACAATCCCATTTGAAAATACCAGCTTTATTAGTCTTCAGCTAAATTGCCCCATGGTGGATTTAACAGGGTCTGCCTCAATTCTTTGCGTTCTGAACTACAGCTCTTATTTATAGAGAGGACTTTTCGAACACCAAAGTTGGTACAAAAATATATCAAGTTCAGAATTTTTTTACAATTTAAAAATACAATTTAAACAAAAATCCAACACGTATCCATGAAAATGTTGAAAATTTTTGTGAATTGTTTTTGAAAAAAAATGTTACATTATCGATCTAAAACGGCCTTTTCAAAAATTGTGTCCTGTTTACCTGGAGACCAATTTTTTCTACTTTTTAAAATTTACTCTTTTACTCTAGTTCATTTGCAGACTCTTGAAGGAAAGTCCCTAGTTACACCAAACTTGAGATCACCAAGCAAACTGACTCATAGGTCATATGAGTCACAATCCCCAGAATACATGGGTCATCTGTGAAGGCACATGTATGTGTGCATCATTGAACTTTGCCTCTGGGAAATTGAGAATAAAGCAGTTGGTAGTAATGGCACAGTTATTGGGATTGCAACCACTGTTAGCAAGGGGTGTGTTTTTATTTTTTTGTCCTTTTTCTTTTTGGCAAGTTTCAAAGCATGCACAAGTCAAATTGAAAAGCTTTATTTAATAAGGGTTTTTGAGTACTTTTTTTTCAAATATATTAAAGCTGCAAAACATTTTTTTTTAAAATCACACACATCGTTACAACAGCATATTCATTGAAAAACTTTACTATGTTGCAAATCCAAAATCCAATCGATAAACAATATACCAAAAAAAATAATTCGGACTAAACGTTTTTGGACAAAATGCAAAATTTGGATGGGATATTGGATACAATTGTTAACATCCACATCACAATGATTAATATGGCATATGTCTCGTTCGCACGGGCGGTAAACAATTGGAGAAACGGGCATTGTGTGGGGAGAGATGCGCTGGAAAAAAAAAAAACGGACGAACAGAATCATAACAAGCAAAATCAAAGATAAAACAAGATGCGGCAGAGTAGATGTATAACATAGAGCAATGCTACAAAACAATTTTAACCCCTTTGAGCACTACATGCCTCTAAGGAGCATTCCTGATTGGCCCAATTACATCATGTATTCATTTCAAATGACAATGTATTGCAGATTCCATATCATTTAAGTTTCCACTGTGACAACTGGCAGGTAGTACTGCGTTAAAGGTAATCTAAAATGGAAAATGCCTTGTATCTCGAATGGGATTCAAAATACAAAGGATATCAAGTCAAGTTCTCACTTTCTGTTGTTTAAGTAGAAATGTCAACGTGATAAATTAATATGACTAGAAAAACAAATGTTTGCTGATGAGCAAAACAAAGTAAAAAAGAATGATGGAAGCTTTGTATAAACTGATGGACTGCAGGTGACCATAGTCACGTAAGATCATGGGGCTTGTATTCTCATCAACAAGGGAGTATGTTAAACTGGTTTTTTTATACATCCTGGGTTAGTTCTATAGGAGTGGACTTTTTTCCTTTTAAATACAGGAAAAGTAACAAGGCCGGGGCTGTGAGAGGCATGGACAAAAAAGAGGAAAAAAAGAGGAAAACCGGAAAACAAAAAAGAGGAAAAAAAAAAAGGAGTAAAAAAAAAAATGTCAAAAATGGGCCGAAAGCACAGAAAAAAAGCTAAATATTGCACTAAACAAAATTTCAAAAAAAGAGAAAAAACCTCTTAAAGACAAAAATTGCCACCCCTGCAAGTGAGAAAAATCCTCATGGATGGGCCGAATCGGCCCATCCATGATCCATGAAGAAGAGATTTTCTCACCCGTTACAGCACATGTTTAGAGGTATGTTGGAAGGAAAAAAAGTCCCCTCATATGCTAACCATGGTTAAAAAAACCAGGTCTATAGTTAGTCTCCCTTTCAAAATATGAGCCATTATTTTAGGTTTTTTCCCAAAAATGTCAAAAATTATGCATGTTATGACCCTACATGGAATTATTAGAATGACACCATGCTTTCAAATAAGTTCAAACAAGTCTTGCTATTAGCAAAATGATGACACCCCCCCAACCATACGGCAGTGTGCACACTCAAATGGACATAAAGTCCCAAGTAACACCAAACACAACCTAAGTTCAACCCCAATTGTAGTTACACGGACAGTTATTCATGCAAGATGAGAATGAAAGATCAGCAGAGTGACAAAAGTGCCATAAGATGACAGAAACAACGAAACCATGATAGGATCTAGATGAAATTGCCACAGCGGACCAGATTGGATATTGAAATAGGAAGATCTTGCACAGTAATTACCTCACCCCTTTAAAAAGTAATTATCCTATTGGGTTATATTGGAATCTGTGCAGTTAGTCAAGTTAAAGGTGCAACGAGAGATTTCGATAAACAGGGTCCGAAAAAAGAAAAATGTGAAAATCTGATTTTGGCACTGGTGTTTAAAGATTTATATCACAAAAACCTCCCCATCTATAAGGATTATGCTGAGAACTGTTCTTTGGTAGAAAAGAAAAATTGTGGAATTTATAATTTTGTATAAGAAGCAAATACGAAATTCAGCCCAGGTTTTCTATTGAAAGTAAGCATATAAAAATCACCTTTGTTTTCACTTGTAAGGACAATACGGTACCAAAATACAAGTAAGAAAATCATTTGAGTGTCTAATCTATATGAAATCACTGCATTATGACAACCTTACATGGATGTCTCAAAATCTCGCGTTGCACTAAAGGTGGGGTGACCCAATCAGGGTCCAATTTTTTTTATTTTTCTCCCTCACATGGAAGAATATCACCAAACACAGCTGATACAAAATTTTGAGTGTGAAATTCAAATTCAGCTGTTTGATAGTAGAGTTAGAACATTAAACATTACCAAAAATTTGGCTTCAAAGGGATGTGTACGTGAACTAGAAAAAATATGAACTTCTTATGATACCAAAATCTCAGTTTGATGGGACAAGGTTATAAATTATGTCACCCATCTTTAATAGTTGACTTTAAAAGACATTTCAATTTTTTTAGAATATGCCTCCTTGTAATAAATCACCATAGGGCTTGCATATGGGGCACAGAAGTTAATGAGGGTATACTCATCAGGGTGGAAATTCCCGTTAGTGTAGCAAAATGCGACTCATTTTGCAGTAGGCTGCACAAATTTTGGCTTCGTATAGCATTTTTTACAATATGCCAAATGATATAAAAGATCCCATTTGTGATAAAATTGTCAATAACTGCTATATAAAATTCGAAGGAATTTGCACACTGTATTGTGGGACTTTTCTTGGTAAAATTTTAAACATGGAGGCCACTATCAGTGATTTCTCCGAAGGGCCAATATATTTTAAAAATTTGCCAGGAATAGCTTAAAAGTTTGGGGGGAAGGATAACCATGTAGAATTTTTGTATGGTACTTTTCCATTGAAGAATGACAGAAAAGGAAACGGTAGTGTTCAAAGATTGGAACCTCATTCAATTACGTGTTGTAGAAAGTGTACGTACGAACACTAATGACAGAAAATATCCGTTTTTGGTCCTGATTAGGCCACAAAGAAATTGTTGTGTGTTGCCCTCCCCAGCTTTAAAACGGGAAGGTCCGGTCCGGGTGTTTTTTTTTTTTTTACCCTTTTATTTAACCCATTTCTCCAGAAAGTGATGCTATTCATGTACAAAATCCAGGGGCCAATAAAATATCTATTAACAAAAATTTTCTTGTACACTGTAAACGTTATTTGAAAAAAAAATGTCTCTAAATGTTGATTTAGTTTGGACAAATTTAAACACGCCGAAAAATAATAGGTCCCGCAGTTCACTAATTGGCTCAGATGCGCAGACTGACTGCCCCACGGTCCATTCGGACCGATGGCTATTTGTTACGGGGCTGCAGTAGTTTAAGCTGGCCATCGTTGTTAGGCATCGCATAAAAACCGCAAAAGTCTCCAATTAAATCGGAAGTTGTAACACAGCTGAAAACCACCAACAACCTTTCAAAAGATGTGTAACACTCACCGCGTAGCTAACGTAGATTCCAATCATGACGTGTCAATGTCAAAAACACAGCAATGTCATACGCGCTGTAAGCATGTGCTGACAGTTGGTTTGTAACGACAGCCATGTGAAAAGTGTAATGATGAAATATTTGATATTTTTGGCTGCTTCAGAGAAGGAGGAAATAGAAAGAAGACATTATTGTTTTTTCATTTTATTAAACTGTTTTTTTTCAACGGTGTTTTTAAAAAATGGTTTGTTCTTTGATTTGTTCATTAAAAGTTTTTGGTTAACCATTGACACGTCAAAATTTTGTTTTAATTGAATATTCACAGTGTTTGTAGATTGTACTCTGGATCTTGAGTATACGGTGCTGTAAATACGACAGCCGTACTAAGGCCAATTGTATTTTCACTTCATGCTTACGCACATGTTTGATTATTGCCACACAATTTCATTCCTTAATTTCCTTGTCATTTCCAAGAATATAATGAGTGTTTTGCCATTGCAAGGAGTTAAATCCGCGCTACTCTTTGTGATTTTCCGTTGTTAGGCTTTGTTTACACATTTATCAACGGAAAAGGTAAACGAGACAAAATCAAAGGACTAAAAAAAAAAATACCGAACCGAGGATTTTGGGGATTTTGGGTTGGTCGCCGGAGGGCACACAAACAATTTTTTTTGGACTTGGGTGACTTCACGGCATATCAGTTGGTAAGGTAAGCCAGGATACCTATACACTTGTTACAGGTCATGCCAGAAATCAGATTTTTGATGATTTTTTTCCTTCATTTTTCTGATTAGCAAATCACGGATCGTGCCTTAAACCCTTTCAACCCTGGTAATTATGTATAGGTTATACACATAATCGTGGCTTTTGGATGGCTTCCATCTTAACCCTTTCAACCCTGGTAGTTTGTATAGGTTAGAACACATAAAGTCGTTGGCTTTTGAGATGGCTTATTCTATCTTAACCCTTTTAACCCTGGCTTAGATTCGGTATAGGTTATAACACTTAAGGTCAGTAGTTTTTGCGATGGCTTCCAAAAACCAACTGACATAAGGACTAGCGTTTGGACTCATTGAATGCATTTTTCATTACTAATCCGAAAATGTGGTCATGAAAATCATAATTTTAATATTTTGAAAACAAATAGAAGTATTTTCCTAGTTGCTTTCTCGTCGGAAAAACAAAGGGTGTAGTTGAGTCAGTGTGGATCAAATAATTTCAGATAGACAGCATGCATAACATTTTACCCTTGGAATAGTGTGGACTGAAACAATGACGATTAAAGGCAAGGAATTAATACAACATGAGATATCAAAGGCTGATGAGTCAAGAAGATT
>JAMKCH010016618.1:0-34238 GCA_023653785.1 Ophioderma brevispina | reverse complement strand
TCAGATAAATCATATACAACATGGCTTAACATTTTTATCACAGACGAACGGACGAACGAACGGACGAACGAACGGACGAACGAACGGACGAACGAACGGACGGATGGACGAACGAACGGACGCTGCTCATTTTATAGTCCCCGTTCCAAACTCGTTCGGCGGGGACAATAATAGGTGTTTTTAATTTTCCCTAAATTATTTTTCCCTAAAATATTTTTTTCTAAAGAATTAAACATTTGATTAAAAAAAGCCAATGTGAGATTTTAGGTATTTTGTTTAAATATGAGAGCACGTGTGGCGCAGCGGATAAGCGCAGGACTCATGATCATAAAACCATTGCAAATCGTAAGTTCGAGCCCCACTGTAGTCAACGTGTTTGTGTCCCTGGGCAAGATACTTAATCTCAATTGCCTCATTTACCCAAGCGAAATCTGGGGAGCTGTTATGGGGAATATTACAATCTAAGTGCTGATAGGGATGTGCGCTTTGCCAGCTGCCGGCCTAGATGAAGCGAATGATTGTGACGATTTCCTGATGGCAGCGTAATAATAATAGCCTTGCACTTTGAATCCTTGGAAAAAGGCACTATACAAATGTTGTATATTATTATTATTATTATATACACATCCCTAAAGTTGCAGCTTAAAGCGGCACTGGCACATTTTCACAAAATATGAAATTTCTTCAATTTGCTCTCAAATGATAGTCTAGGCCATTGGAATAACAGATATATTTTAAACATAAAAATAACATACCCCAAAACAGATAGGGACATTGATATGAGGATAAAGACATCCAGGTAATTTGTAGGCCAATTTTTAAGTTTTCCATAACTTTAATAGCTTTTAATCAACAAATGTGTATATTACATGAATATTTTTGACTCGTACTCACTCGTAAACCACAAAGGTTATAGACCGGTCAAACAGTGTACATAGCGTGAGAAACATGCATACGGCATGCGTGTTCTTGTGTTAAAAGCCATTTTCGTCGTCTGCTGAATTTCGCGTCGCCGGCGACGCTAAATTACAAAATCGTTCCGTTTACCCATAAGGAAGCTGATTTGGTCTTAATTATTTCGGGTGAGGGCTTTTGTATATAAAAGCTTTACAACCGTGCAAAAATATCGATTTTGAAAAATCTTGAGGGCGCACTATTTTTCAAATGTGCCAGTGTCTCTTTAAAAGCACCTTCCATTTAGGCTGGGAAAATTATTTATTGTAAAAATTAGGGAATTTAAAAAAAAAAATAAAAACACTAAAACAAATCATGCAGTCTTGAAACTGCAAAAAAAAATGTGTCAGTGAGTTAAATCCTTACCATAGTCAAATTTGGACTATATTGATTCAGGGGTTTTGATTTTATGGTAATTTTTCTGTAAGACCATCTTATCCGATGATCCTACCTTAAGGTAAAACATTTTCGAGCATTTACAACAATGCCATTTGACTCATTGACCTTTAATAATCACCCCAAATGATCCACTTCTAAAGAATCATTCTGAGCCACTTTGATGGATACCCAGCAATTTCAGTGGAAATATTTTGGCTATTTCACACAATGACCTGAAATGGCTCCTAGATGACCTTTAACCTAAAATTCCTACATTCTCCTATGCCCCCTGCCCAATGATCATCCTCATCCAGTTTCATGGAAAAAAACCATTAAAGCCTGCAGGAGAAGCATTTTCAAAGTATGAACACATATATAGACAGCCATCACTATTACATAAGCTTACACAAAATAGGTGTCCAAAATTTCTACTACCAACATGCTTTTTGAATGGTTCTTTAATTATAGTAAATCCAATCAAAATAAAATGTTAAAATTATGCACAATGAAGGTTTCCTTTATCATGTGACAAATATGATAGGAATAACACGGCCTGCTTGGGTTTATAAAATTTAGTATTAGGGCCATTCTTTGGGAAGTCACACATGTGACTGAACTTTATTTGCCCGTGATGACAAAACAACCAATCAAAGTGGAAACATTATATTTGGTTACGTTTTGTCCAAATCTAACCAAAAATAATGTTTGCACTTTTGATAGAATAATTGTTTAGTCATGGCAGGAAAATAAAGTTTGGTCACGTCTGTGACTTCCCGAAGAATGGCCCATTATTACTTCAACAGCTGATGTGCACTTTTTGCAAGAAAGTTACCAATGTCTAAGTATGATTTTTTTTTACATTGATACTTTAAAGCATCTGTTCTTATAAGCAGGACAGTCACCATAGTTGCACAAAGTATCGGTTACCCGAAATTTGTTTATGTTTTGATGGTCAAAAACACATTTAACAAAGGAAGTCGTTGAACCTATGCTGTGAAACAAAGAGATTTGGAAGTTAAATCTTGGGAAAACACCTCTCACAAGCTAATGGAATAATAAGTAGAGCAACACTACAAAAGGTCAACATCAAGATCACAGGGCTTAAGATGTCAAGAGTTGCCAATTTTTGTTTATTACTTGGCAAAGATCTGCAGTGTGGGTGGTTGGGTAATGTGGACCCTTGGTTATAGTATGAGGCAGACATTTAGAAGGGCTAGATTACTTTCAAATGTACTTTTAAGTAGTTTTCCGTATTTCCTGACTGAATTTAACATACTTGATGACATTTTTTCATGGAGCAAACATGTCTTTCATTTGAGAAATTGAAATAGTGATTGAAGATAATCTTGAGGACTTTGCTCACTTATTGAACCATCCGATGTACTTTAGTGTTGTTGTCTCAAGAGAACTACATGGAAATATTTGTAGCATTGGAGATTATGGCAAATTTAGAGACAGCGGTTAAAAGTGGCAATGTTTAAGAGATATTTGCACAGTATTCCTGGAGAATAAAACAGCAGAAAACTTGGTTAAGAGAGTTGGCACAATTTTCAGTGGAGAATAAGAGCAGAAGGGCTGAAATACAAAAGTATGTCATTTTGTCCACAGTGCAGGTAATTGGCCAGACACAAGGGCGCATGTGCCCGTGGATTACAACGACCGACGTCATGACAAAGGTCCTGGGTTCGAGTTCCCGCTACGGCCAAACGTGTTGGCACTGGGCAAGGCACTACCTGCTTTGCGCTCTCCACCCAGGAGCGCAAAAGGGGGAGCTGTATAAGGATAGTGTCCATGTGAGCACCACCCAAAGGTGTATGGAGTATTACTTGGGCATTGTAAGGAAGCTGACCATATTCTAGTGCTTTGATACATTGTGAAGAAAAGGCATGTAAATGTTGACATTTATTTTCTTTATTGTCGACAATTTTGGTGCAATTGTCATCTAGATTAGGTCAGGGGTCGGTCTGCTGGGTACATGCAGAGGACAAATGGACAAACGACAGCAGATTTTGCTATGACAAAATCACCTTCTGCTAAAGTGTCAGGGAGATAAATCAGAAGATTGGTTTTCCAGTAAAACAGAAATCTATTTTTAATGGTTCAATTCCCACAAATATGTTATCTAGAATTAAAAAATACACACAAAGCAGGGACACAAAGTACCAATGATACAACAAACCTTGGCAAACTAAAATCTCATTGTTCATTATACTAAACAGGATACTCATTTCCTTCCTTTATACAACCCCACATTATTCTTTTCTCCAACTAATGAAAACAAACCTAATACATGTACACACTCCCATGCATGTTCACTAACAAATGAAAAAAACAATACATCGGTCCTCGGACCGCTTGCGTCGTGCCTGCTGTCGCGGTTTGGTTATAAGGTTCCAATGAACTTCAAATATTTTCAAATGAGGTCAATTTTACACTTTCAGACCTAATCTTACAATTTGACCTCACATGACCTTGACCTTGGTATGTGACCTTTGGGACCTCATCAAAAAGTGGGGGGATGCCATGTTGACTTTGTGAACCAAGTTTGGTTTTGTAAATCCATCGAAAAGTATGTGGATTCATTAAGAAGTTAAACACTTTTTTAACAACAACAGACATCAACAAAACAACAGACGACAAACTATCAGTGAGTGGACAAAGTGGAAATCCCTATTTGTCTTCCTGCCTTGAGGCAAGGCCACACAAAAACTGGGGAAACACCTATAGCTTGTTGAAATTCAATCTTACCTTGGTACCATATGTCCTGGCACATAGTAGGCAGGATTCCCTTCATATTAGACGTGACAGCGCAATCTCTCCTGATCCAAATCCCCTTTATCAATCCCTCATGGTAGTTACACACGAACAAATAGGTGAGAATTGGGTAATAAAACCCCAAAGAACCACATAACACAACGAGTAGCAACACCATCCTTAGGTCCCCTGCATGCATGGTGGTTGTTTGTTAATTCCCCTAATGACTGGTTTCAGTGGGTTTGATGATTCGGAAGTCATCAAGAGTTTGATAGGAGTCCACTTCACGAGTGACTTCCAGGATGCTCTAACTCAGATAGGTTAAAGGGGAGGGGTTGTTGAGTGTGGCCCAGTTTCACTTTCCCAAACTTGAAGAAGATTAGAATGAGTAGAGAAAAATAACAAGGTGTTACTGGCAGGAACATGATAGTAAACTTGATTTGAAAATGTGATTTACAGCAATAATACATTGTTGGTACCATTGCATTTGGTTTTAATGAAATAAGACTCACTTTTGGTGGTTTTTTTTTTTTTTTTTTTTTTTCGGTGACTTAACTCCCTTTCGGTGGTTTAACTCCCTTTTGGTGGTTAACTCCCTTTCAGTGGTTTAACTCCCTTTTGGTGGTTATAACTCCCTTTTGGTGGTTTAACTCCCTTTCGGTGGTTTAGCTGTAGGCAATCTACATATTTTAAAATAAACAAAATTATATAATGAAAATCATGAATCCCTAATCTGTTTTAGCTCATCCCAAATGTAGATTAAAAGGTGATATTTTTAAATCATTCATTTTGTGAATTTGTTTTGACTTTTCACCTTTAAAAAATTGAAATTGGTGATACGAAGCTGCAGTCCTTCATTAAAAAAAATCAAAGGAAAAACAAATCAAATCAAAGGAAAAACATCAAACATCAGTTTGCTGGCAGCAGTGGCATAACCAGTGGGTGGGCAGGGGGGCAGACTGCTCTCTCCCCCCCCCAGACAACTAAAATGGGGACAGAGAAGGGGTAAAATGGGGAGGAGAAGAAGGGGAAAAAGAAGGGGAAGAAGAGGGAGAAAGGGAAGGAAAGGGGAAGGAGAAGGGAAAAGAGAAGGGGAAGGAGAAGGGAAAAGAAAGAAGAAAAGGGAAGGAGAAGGGAAAAGAGAGAAAAGAGGAAAGAGAAGGGAAAAGATCGAAGAAAAGGAAAGGAAAAGAGAGAAGAGAGGGGAAGGGAAAAGAGTGAAGAAAAGGGAAGGAGAAGGGAAAAGAGAGAAGAAAGGGGAAGGGAAAAGATAGAGGGAAAAGGGAAGGAGGATGATTAATAATCAATAATCGTGTGCGGGCTACCCGGCGAGCGTAACAAGCCTGAAAAATTGGGGAAAATTCTTGAGTCCCACCCCCTCCCCTGAGGCTCATGTCTGGGGTTACGCGCCTGGCTGGCAGGGATTTCTGGCCTATACTTTTCACTATAAACCTACATTATTCAATTACATTGGTCAATTTCTAAGCAGGCTATAGCATGTTACAATTACCAGTAGCTTGTTGAGTTAATGAATGAGTTGACCTAATGAAAGCCTAAGGGCATAGCCTGGCCTGTAAACATTTGTGTCTATGACTATTGTGTTTGTCATAATCCCTTGGACATGACATACGCGTATCTCTTTGCGTGAACTGCGCTTACATGAAATCCAACTGTGCGTCGTAAAGCGGGTGTACATATTTTTTTTTTTTTTTTTTTTCAAGTTTTTGGTTTCAGATTTTGACAAACTGAGTATCTTTTTATTAAACTAGGCAGTCATCCAGCCTTTGCAATTATGGATGACCTCTATATGACCTTTGACCTGATTTGTGCTCTTTTGACCAAATTTGGTGGTCCTAGAGAATTTATATGCAAATTGACCAAATATCATGCCAAATATCAGCCTCATATGTCAAACATAATGAAATGCATTGCCAGACGACAGACAAGACAGACACATAGATCTGTTTTTTTAGTATTATAGATAACATCATTTGCTCATCAGCTACAGGCCCACTGTCAAGATTTATTTGGGGTAGGGTAGATTTTTATAAGGGAGCAGATTTTTTTAAAATCTGCCAAAAAGGGTGATAAAATCCATCTTGGGGCAGATTTTGAAAAAAAGGAACATTATTTTGAAAAAAATTACCAAAAATTAATGAAAAAATAACTTTTACCTCAATAGTGATTAAAAATCACTGTTTGGATACATTTATTGGGATTGGATTTTAGGGGAGATTTTTAGGAGAATTTGCCCCCCCCCCCAATGGCCTGCTCCACTATAACTTTAAGGTATAGTTTTGTATGCATTACAATCTCATAAACATTCAATGAAAATATATTTTGAAAAGCTGCCTTCAATAAGCCAAAGACTTAATATTACAACTTAGGTACTTTTTCCACCTAGCAAATTAACTAATATTCCAAACTGATGGGATCTGAAAAACAATGACAAATAAAACCATTTAGTTTGCAATGTTTAGCAATACGGGAAATGAGTTAAACAAGCACTACACCTACAATTGACAGTTCAACAACTCTTATTACTTCAATAAATGAGTGTCAACAGGAACGTGCATTTTAATTGTTGATGAATTCAGGGTTGAACTGTTAAGGGTACACACAACCATTGTACATGCCATAGACTGTGTATAAAATGATAGTCAAATTATAATGGCTATAACTCCAGTTACCTCTCATTTTAAGAAAAATAATGATTATAAAAACACATTCTCTACTATATATCCAACTTTTGATAAACATTTCGGTTTAGATTTTTTAGATCAGTTACTTGTTTTTACAGATGTTGTATTTTCGGCAGGTTTACTCCCACTACCTTAACCTCACATCACATGTTGTTTACCGCTGATCACTCTTAGGTTTCGATTCAAACTTTGATGTTTTCTTTCAAAATTGTCAGTGCATATTTACCTCCTTTCTGATAAAATTTAATCAAAAAATTGCAGACTTACTAGAATATCTCCCCCAATTTATAACACTCAAGGGGTCCTACAGTTGTGAGAACTTGGACCAAAATATAAGCCCTGTCCACCCATGGTGGAGTATACCCTCAAGCATATTGACAACCTCTCAGTGGTGCACCCAGTGCTTTACACAGTAATATATGAAATAAATGATTTCCACAGTAATTAGTATGAAATATGCTTTACACAGTAATTAGTAATGAATATGTCTTTACACAGTATAGTTGAAATATGTAACTATGACGGGCATATGTGGTGCAGTTGGTCAGCGCTCGCCTCATTAATAAGGTTGTGGGTTCGAGCCACTTCCCGCCAATGTTTGTGTGCAATTGGGCAAAGCACTTTACGTCGCTTGCCTCTCTCCACCCAGGAGTATAAATGGGTACCTACCGTCATATGCTGGGAAGCAAACAGACTTCGCTGTGGGGAGGAGTGGGCGAACCCCCACAGCAACATTATATGAGGAGTCTGCCAAACGCCCATGAGCATCGAGTTGTGCACTCCGCCTGCGGCGCACCACCACCATGTAACATTTAGAATTTGGTGTACATGCTTGGCTGCCAAGTCTAAAACATGAGTGTATTATAGTAGCATAACAGTATTTTTTTTATAAATCCCGGCCTCCTTTCAATAATGAACAAGAAATCTATTTTTGTTAAATTTTTGGTAATTTTTTTGCTAAGCATTGTTACTTGCTTTGCAATTTCCTAATTTTGTTTCCTTTATACATCTAAGGCCTAAATGCCCCCCAAACTTGTTTCCATTTCCTTAAAAATATGGGCTTGTCATTTAACATTTTATTTTGTTCAAACAAAACATCAAAATCCACATCAGAAACAACCTGAAATTCTGGAATAGCCTATTCCTCTCTCCTCTCGAGCAAATCTTTGTGAATTCCACAAATGAATGTGCCATGATCACGGAATAAACACTTTATCACCACCTGAAGTTTGTATGCCAAAAACCATTTTTAACTGATCAAACATGATTTGGTATTTTCTATTGTGCATGACAGGGATCCAAGCATTCTCTATAAGGGCAATTAGTACAGCATTGCAAAATTCAAACTTAGTTTTTAGGACTTTTCTTTTCTAACTTGTTTGTTCAGTAAAATTCTGAAGCATTCTTGGTATGTTGTTTTACCAAAACTCATCAAGTGCAATTTAACAAAAATATTCTCATATACCTCAGGCTCTCAGATATCAGTTGTTAAAATGAATGGCTACAGGATCTGACAATCCAAAAATTGAATTTACAACTTGAATTCCTCCCGCCAGTGCATCTTAGTGGGGATGATCAACCTGGGGGCACCAGTGCCTACACAGCAGAAACAGGAAACAATTGTTGATCTAAGACCACTTGCAATTAGTTTGACCTCTGGCCATCCCTCTTGAATCAGGCATCCATTATGATATCTATTTTGGTAACAGCACATACTTTCTAACTCTTCACCAAACAAGGCTTTCTTAAACAAGTGATTTCAGCAAATGTTGCAATTGGCACTGTATTAGCTGCTGCCTCAAAGTTGCATTGTTTCTGTAAAGCGCAGTGTTCTTTGTAGAGCGCTATATTAAATGCTTATTATTATTATTATTATTAAATGATGCTATACAAAGATTTCACTTGAATGTGATTTTGCTCATTTTCAAATGACAATCATTTTGCTATTGTCAGCTTTAAAAAAAATTAACAAAATAATTATAAATGAAAAATAAACATGCAAAAACAATACAGTTTCAGTTTAGTTTCAGTTTCATACCAAAAGCTAAGGAAGTGATTTATTTTCCAGCATTACCATTCTTTTAATACCCTCATTTCATAAAATGCACATACCTGAATTTTCTCGATTTTGAGATTTTAGTATGGTTAGCATTCATCGTGCGAGTGCAAGGTGGTAGTGCGATGTTTGCCATGTGATACATCTGTGTGCTGCCACGTATTAGGATAACTCAATTTATCTTTTCTTGAGTCAGTGGCTCTTGAAATAGTTCACAGTCCCCTGAAGAATCATTTCAAGAACCATTGACCAAAGACTTAGCATAATAGTATGTTTGATGGGAATTCCTGACAAATGGCACCATTGCACTTGCAAACTTCTTGCATTCACAAGACGAAAACTCCCGCAAAGTGGTTTAGATGAACAAGATCCATGTCTTGAGATAACAATTTTTTTATAATCAAAAATCAGGGATCCCCTATCATAATTAGCCTGACCATACTGGTAAGAATAGAATTTTCACCAAATATTTTGTAAATTTTCAAGCCTTTTTAGCCAAAAATAAAAAAAAAAAACATTGTACATGCACATACTAAGAGTTCTATTTATAACAAAGTAAATTTTCTTACCTAAAAATTCTGGTAGATCTTTTACTTCCAATGCGATCCATCCAAAGCAAAGTATTCCTCCTTCCAACTTGTGCAAGCAACCAGTAACATTGTGTCAAATTATAAACACCTTATCACAGCCCCACCAGGCTAAGGTCACTGTCTGTTTACCCAATGGCATATCCATTACCAACTCAAACCAATATTCACTTACCTAGGAGGTCACTTCAAATGTAATTGGTGACAAGTTTTGACAGCCACCACTGATTGGTGGATTGGGCAAAACAACCCCCTAGCCAAGTGAAATTATGTGTCATGTCTGCCCACCAACCACAATCTCAGCATGCACATGGGTTTTGTGTAATCATTAGCAATTTTCAAGTACAATTAAGAGTGACAGGGAGAGAGTAACTATGTAGGCCTACTTTTATACAATGGAATTGGAAGGAGATTGTTTAACATTGAAAGGAAAAGATACAGACATTTAGTCTGAGCAGTGATTTACCAGGAAGTGAGGGAAAACACCAGTAGCTGGTAGTAATGTCAGTAATGGTGCATTACTGACATCTGTTTTGATGATTATGGGGAAAATAAAACAAAACAGCTGAAATAACTTTGAGGTATTTGAAAGCATGGAGCCTATACTAAAGTGAATAACTTATTTCAATAATTATTAAAAATATTATATACATTTTATTGCTATTTTTTAAAAATAATAGAAACAACTGTTCATTTGTTCAATGGGCCTGACCAATCCAGGTTTGGCCTTTTTAATAAAAAAAAAATACATCGGTCCTCGGACCGCTTGTGTCGCCTGCCGTCGCGGTTAGTGAATGATAGGCCTAACATGACCTTTGACCTCATCAACAAATGAGGGATCTCATGTTGCACCTATGATTCAAGTTTGGTTCCAATTCCAACTTTTCAAATGAGGTCAATTTTACATTTTCAGCCTATTTTACAACTTGACCTCACATGACCTTTGACCTTGGCATGTGACCTTTGACCTCATCAAAAAGTGGGGGATGCTATGTTGCACCTGTGACCCAAGTTTGGTTTAAATCCATCAAGTATGAGGATATTACAGGCAAATGTTAACCCTTTTTCACAACAGACATCATCATCATCATCATCATCAACAACAGACAACAGTGGACAAAGTGATCCCTATGTGTCTTCCTGCCTTAGGGCAGGCGACACAAAAATAGTAAATTCAGCTTTTGTAGGGCAAAACAAGAATAGATTTTAAATACAACTAGAAATTTCTTGTTCTAAGATTTTTTGATCTATATATTCATAAAATAGGGACAGCGGTCCCAAATAGGTCATCCAATTATGTGGTCAAAGAATATGTGTACAGCAATCGAACGATCTTTGACCTCATCTGTTACCCCACACAAGCCCCCTCGTCTCAATGTATAAGCATACCAAGGATGAACTTGATCTATCACTGCACTAAAAAAGCTGACAACATTTTAACCAAAAGTGTATATATCACATGCACAAAATATAATGAAGGGTCATATACCAAAAACAATGCTCGCCCAACTGACTTCACTTGAAAGGTGTGCTTGTTGCCTTAAAACATGATACTGCTTTACATTTCAAAACCATAGCTAGGGTTTTATGGGGCCTATCAGTTAAAATACCTGACCTGAAAATATCATCCAATTCTAGTTTAAATTTGGTAATTTAACGGTAACGCCCTATCTGTTTCTAGTTTATCTCCTGGGAGGGAGTGAAAGAATAATGGAAGAGGGGAAGGAGAAAGTCAGAAATTTGGGTCGGTCTACCATGCTACAATGGTGTCCCGGCCAGCAGCGATTTTGTGCCCATATGAATTTTCGTTTGATGATGCAATCGCTACATCTGGGTGATAGGTGAGGGTGATAGACAAATAGTGTGCCTTATTTTCCCGATATAACCGACTCTGAAGACAAGGTTGTAGAGAAACAGTTTGACCTTCCCAGTATAGGGAAATAGCACTTATAATATGAATCAGCCAATGAAATAGAATAATTATGTTCATGAATATTCATGAGGTGTAATAATTGTACCTGTTGGAATTTTAATACTATGGGCCACAATGATTCACAGGAATGGTTTCACAGGCAACAAAAGAGGTGATGTAGGATGTTAATTGGTCTGTGCAAAATGATATTCTCATCTTGCAGAACTTGTAATGAACTGTTTTCTTTTCACTAATTGTTCAATGAAACCCAAAGCCATTCTATGCCAATCCCATCCACCAAGAGTTTGACTAAGTCTATTGTGTGAAATAGGAGAGATAGATTTCAATTTACTTCTCAATCATATCACATTAGGACTTGCCTTGGTAAAATACTCTCAATTACAAAAAAAACCCAAAACAGTGATTTCTCATGTTTTTTTTTGTTATTTACGGATTGTGTTTTGGGTACAGAGTGATGGTCCCGTGAAAAACATGTTCTTCAAAGTCTTTATGATAGTCATCAAAATGTGAGCTTTTTACAGTGTAGGAATGGTACGGTACAGGGGTATGGTCGCATGAAGTTACTTATTTTTCTAATGACATTTTTAAACCAATCTAACTGTAAAAAATGGCCTGCATACTAGTGCAGCATACAAATTCCCAATTAAGGTTCAAAAAGAGGATTTAGGCATCCTAGTACAGTGTCAATATCCCTATGATTTTCATATAAGATTATAGAGTCTTACCTTGTATTTTGGTACAAATGTCTTAAAAGAAGTGAGAACCAAGGTGATGTTTATATGCGTATTTTCAATATAAAAACAGGCTGAATTTCTTATTTTCTCCTATAGAAATTAGACATTTCACAATTTGGTTCCAAAAAATATTCTCAGCTTAATCTTTTATATGTTGATATTTTGGATAGAATCTTTACAAAACCAGTGTTTTCAAAAATTAGAATTTTACATTTTTTAGGGACACCTGTAATGTGAAATCTTCTGTTACAATCTTTAAAGTTTAAAGGCATACAAGTGTTGCCAAAGACACCACAAAAAATTGTTGCATATTTCAGTTTCAAGCTTTACTCTCTAGCCATAATATCCATAAATAAAGGACAAAGCTCAACGTGATTTGACCTCAGGCACCCTTGAGGGTAGTCCATCTCCATAGTGATGCCTGCATAAGTTTAGAACTATAGCATAAATAGGACAAATTCTCCTATTCAGATGCATCTTGTTTATCTTTGCCAAGACCTTGTAAACTTCAGTGAGAGGAAATTATTCACAAGACAAAACCACTTGAAAAGGTTATTATAATCAGGAAGACAAGCTGCAGGAACTGTGTTATACTTCCAACTATCATGTGTTTCACCAGTGGATTCATTGATTTCAAAAGTAACACTGTATTTAGTTATATAGGACTATATGTTTACAACGCGGTCCACCCGGCTTTTGCGGTTAGGAATCTGCCCCACCACCC
This sequence comes from Ophioderma brevispina, assembly GCA_023653785.1. Taxonomy (NCBI): domain Eukaryota; kingdom Metazoa; phylum Echinodermata; class Ophiuroidea; order Amphilepidida; family Ophiodermatidae; genus Ophioderma; species Ophioderma brevispina. Next base: position 21,416 of record JAMKCH010016618.1, on the reverse strand, counting down.
CCCCCCAATTTAGGGAAAAGCATTATGGCAAAATGCTGGTATTTCAATGGCTGAACCCAGATTTTGCTTACATAGAATAAATTCCTGATCTGTTATGCTTAATACAAATATTTTAGTTTTGATCTTACCCTCTATAGTCCCATTAATGTGTCAGTTCGCAAAACACGTCCTCTCATGAAAGTTTTATGGAAAACTTTATCGCATAAGTTACATAGCTTTGCCATAAAACCATAAACCTTTCCCAATTACACACCACAAGTAGAAGTTTTGTAACTAAATATTCAATTATATACCAGGATTTCTGCATTTCCAGAGTTTTATTTACGGAGTTGAAAGATGCTTGTTCCCATTTATGTATCCTTCTCTAAACCAGTGGCGTAACGTGTCCTGCCCCCTCTGAGGGGGCAATTTCCTCCCAGTCTTGGGAATTTTCCTCTCAGGGGGGTCAAAAGGACAATTTTGTTCCCAGTCGAGGTCTAAAACAATGGCTGATTTAGCATGATTTTTTGCCATTTTTTTCCCTCCCCGGCCAAAAGTCGTCGGGGGGGGGGGTTGGGGGGCGGGGGGGGGGAAGCTTTTATAGCAAAAGATCCCCATCTGTAAGGATTAAGCTGAGACTGTTTCTTTTGGTACGAAAATTGGAAATTTTATTTCTATAGGAGGCAATACGAAATTCACCTATGTTTTATTTGAAAGATAAGCATATACAAATCATCAACCTTTTATTTTCATTTAGTTATTTCTGTAACCAATAAAGATAGGGGATCTATTGTGGTGTCAAATCTGTATGAATCACCACATATCACAGAACATATGATGACTTTGAAATCTCTCTCGTTGCACCTTTAAGGACAAGTGTCAACCCTGACTTTCTGAGTATCTATTTGGTTTTGTAACGGTGCAAATATTGATTATTGTATGTAAATTATACATTTCTAGAAAGAAAATTGGAAGATGAACCCAATGGTGGCATCAGATTAATGTAAAACTTTCAGTATTTTGAGAAAAATATAAAAAAAATTATTTTGCCCCAAAATTTTCAGACAGCATAACAAAAACAATTTGAATTTTCATGATTTCTTATGTTATTTTTTAGAAACAAGACAAATTTGTCTAGGGACAGTTTTTTCATTTTTTTCAAATAGAGCTTACTTTTCGAAATATAAGGACAAATGTCAAAAAAGCGTGATTTTTATTTTTCTTTACCAAAATTTGAGTATATATTGGAGAATATCTTTAGTTAGAAATCGAAAAATGAAAAATTGAGAAAAACCGTTGCTAGAGAAGCCCAATTGCTATCGTAGGAAAGTTAAACCTCACCTTTTACTTCAGTATTTTTGGAGTTATCTTGTCTGAAAATTTGCCAAATTTTATGAACATTGCGAAAATCCGTGTTTTAGTAAAAATGACTTTTCAATGCCATTTCAAGCTGTCTCTTTCCTCCAAATCACTTTACTTAAAACTTCAAAATTGAGTATGGTTGTACAAGTGCTGAAATAATATCTTTTAATTTGGCACTAGTGAATCCAACCCTCTTTTCATTCTCTAACTCAAGAAATCAGAGAAATTGAAATTTCAATCTGGTCTAAATTAAGCGCTTTTGTTTACATTTTCAAATATAATTTTGCTTTTTCCAAATCGTTCCGCGCAAACGTACAATTAAAACAACATGCACTCTTCATAACGTCCGCAAAATCAACCACGCGAACGCGATGCGCCGCCTTGGCGCCTGAACGGCGTATAAGGTGCTTCAAAAATTCCTTCCGCCGTTAAGTTTTTGTGACTTAATTGTCCAATCTCTATTTAATCGGCAAATATTCAGCCATGATTGTCTAGCAGTGATAAACCTAGTTTGTAACGATAGACCACAGGTTGCCTGTTTAAAATGGTGCAAAAATCAGAAATTAGTGTAAAAACAAACACATAGGGTTGACACTGCCCCTATTCACTTAAGAATAATCTTACCTTTTTGTGCAAATAGGCCCAGCTTATAAATTTATTTTTATGGTTAAAATAATTCTGTTTTTTCTTCCCATGAAATCAATTAGGAGTTGTCCATTGGAGGTCTAGCTAATGTTTATAATCTTTTTCATCACCGTTCCTTTCTTATCGACTATTCACATTGTATCTGCTCTTTTTGTATATGTCAACTTTCTGTCTCTTACGTATTGCTGAATAATGAGTATGACATGAATATGGTGCTTAATTAGTTAAGCAATATTGCATAATCTCTTAGTACAGGTTTCCTTTAAAGCGTCTCTTGCAACAATCCAAGCATTTTTCATTTTTGACCCATGTATTATGAACCCCCCCCCCCTTCTCTGGATTCCACCCACACTTTCATGAGGGCGCACCCCGGCTATAATGTGTTCATTAACATTCATAGAAACAAATCCACTTAGAATTATGCTCTGCTCTCCACGGTCACAGAATTCCTCCAATACCCCCTACTATGACACAACAACAGCAATTCGAATAACCAAATCATTTCCGTTATGGTGTATGCAATAATACCACTACACAAATGTTTTTGTTAACGAATGTTTATTACATCAAACAAAAATAAATCAAAGAAGATATTTACTGAAAGTGTCTTTGTCATGTTGTTCATCCCACTAAGATGGTATAGTTTTTCCACGTCGCAAGGAATTTTGCATATTCCGATTACCATTTTAGCGTACATCAATTATGCATATTTTAGCGCATTTGCATACCTAAGCTGCATGTATCATGGAACTTTCCCAATGGCAAAAGAAGCGCACCAGAAGGTTTTTCCGTGCAGTGAAGGAATTTTGCTATCCCATGTACCGTTTCAAAATATAGCGATTATGCTGATTTTGCCCATTACTAAGCTCATTTTGCCTATAATTTGCCCAAATATGTCCAACAGCTATCAGGTATAGAACTCTTTAACCCGCTCGCCTTCCACCAAGTGACAATCATTATACGCCTCGGAACTCAGATAACTTGCACACAACCCTTGCGGGGAAGGGTTTCCATTTTTGACAGGCCAAATAAGCTCATTAAATTCATGAATTGTCACATAGGCAGCCAAAAGCGACACAAATAATTTTTTGGCACCTCACTCTATCACCCTAACCAGTGTGATATAAAATGGATCGATTAAGCCCCAAATGAACTGGTTCGATCTATTAGTTGCAAAAATACTGGGCGAGACGCAGTCGAGCCCAATATTTTAAAACTCCTAGAGAGCCCACTTAAATTGGGCGTAAATCCTCCAATTTTAATCCGTTTCGATGTTTTGGATCTGATATTTTCACACACACTTTGACTGCGTCTCAAAACATGAATGAATTAAATCGGGAATTGCGTTGAGCCAGCAGAGCATTTTCAAAAAAGTTAACCGCAATTTTTTGAAAAATATGCAAATAAGCTATTAAAATTCATGAATAGCAAATAATGCAGGCCAAAGCTACAATATATTTCGGCAACCTCACTCAATCGTCCTAATCAGTTTGAAGTAATCGGTAGCGTTTAGCCTGCAGAGCTTTTAAAAAGGTTAACGAGTCATACGGACACACATATATACATACATACGACCCAACCGCAAATTTGGACATAGTATGGTGTCTCCATGATCATTCGTTCAGGCGACACAAAAAAACTAATCGTTTCCTAACAAAATAATATCTTAGTTAATTATTTATCTATGTGTGTCATACCATTGCAATATAAAATACATGAAAATGGTGAATGTAGGTGAAGATGAAATTGTGCATCAAATTCCTGGAAATTACTACTCAATTTAATTTATCACCTCACCAGCAGATAGACAAATCCGACCAGTTCAGTGATGGTCATAATTGATCCGCCATTACTGGGGGGGGGGGCCCCTCCAACCCAAAACCTAACCCAAATATCTTTTGTACGTCTGTACCAAAAACACGCTTGATTAAGTATAATTCAAAGCTAACACTAATCTGCACATTTGGGTGAATTCAAGCAGGATGTACCCCAGCTATGCTGCCAGTAGATGTTCGAATGTGTAAAATCGGATTGTGTACATGGGGACAGCTAAACCATCTAACAAACTTTTCTTGAAATTACACTAAAACCGCTATCAATACCAAAAATATCAAATTCTGACCTACACTGATTATTCCGTACCAAAGATTTTACAGTATTACATTTCCTTCATACTGTACATACACACCTTCTGAGTCAGTGTTTGTTTTGATATAAGATGATACTCAGGTTAATTTAACCAATCTCCCAACAAAAGCATCCATGTGGCATGGGACCAGTTACTGCACCAACCCAATTGAGTAATTGATACAATCATGGTTATTGTCAAATTCACTAAGCCTTCCTTGCAATTCAAGTGTGCTCCCATTAATACACTGAATGAGACAATGTACCCCCCTTGTTGTTTTGACAAAACACTCGATTCTTTTAACTGATTTTTGTTTTTTTCCTCCCTAATACTGTATTCCTAACTATTACGGACCCTTTTAAACATTACAGGCATCCCAAAAAATGTAAGAACCTCTCCCAATGACTATCACAATTAATTATGTAACTAATAAGTACCTATTCAATTAATCTACCCTTTTGACCTAACCTGAATTTTGCTATCCAAGTTTTTCACAGTGGTGAGTCACAAAAACCACATTAGAATAAAACATATTTAAAATAGTTTAACAATTGTTTTATGCTCAAAGGTTTGGTATTAGTCATGCAGAATGGTGAAAGTATTGCGCATTTTGGGTGAAAGTACCAAATTTGGCACATAGGTACTATTGATCTGCTTAAACAAATCTGGTCTAGGGGCCAACTTAATTTCCTTCCACTATGGCCCGCTATTTAAAATGGCCGCCATCCTATAAAAAGGCATTAATTATTGCAAATATGGTGTCTTACTTTATTTATAGGTCAGATAAGACTTGGTTTAACTTTTTACATCAATATTTCTGTATTTCACTCACATCACACCAAAATCGGTATTTAATTCAAATGAGCGATCACACTGGGCCTCAATTCAAGATGGCTGCCGCTCACATGAAAAAGAGCTGCTTTTTTTTGTAGTTTCAGTGCCAACCATGTTTTCATTGATTTTCTAAATTTGGGCCCCACATATCCAAACTTACAGTTTAATTGTTGTAAATTGCCAATGTAACAGATATCAAAATGGCTGCCATTTCAAAATGGCTGCATTTAAAATGCAGCTACCTGTAAATTTGAACATTTTAAAGAGGTAGTAAATTGATTTGATGTGTCATGGTAAATGATACGATTTAATCAACTTCTAAACGTAATTGGTGCCTTGGTATGGTTAACATTTTACATTTTTGTCCGTCTGTGTGTACATCACATAAACACTATGGTTGCCATGTTCAAATGGCTGCCACTATAAATTTATAAATGCCTATGTACTGTCTGATTTTCTTTTCAAGTTGTACTTACAGGTCCCTATTGCCATTCTACACACGTAATCTTTATGTGCGGCCTGGTGCTGTCAAATGGAATTGTATCTAAGAATGTTATCATATCAAAATAGCTGCTAATGTCACTTGTTGATTTACTACGGAGTTATTAATCAATGTTTAAAAAAAACAATGGAACCAAAATAGCCGAAAATGGTGTCGTCATGGAGGGCATTCTGTTTTTCAGTCAATTCATTTACTCATTCATTCTTCATGCTTCATTTTCGTGATTTCGGATAACTTGTAAAACCTCCATTCTATATGTATGCATGCATCCCTTCATATTTAAGATCTAACTAGTGGTAGTTGTTCTGTTAGTGGATGATGGTGAATAATCCTAATCTATCTCCCATGCATACATGAAGAAGCAGGCTCTAACTTTCCCCCCCCCCCCCCATGCAGCCGATCTGCTGCTCCATGATACCACAGGGTCTGTTTGCCGTACTGTGACACAGACGGTGTGATTTTTTTTCTGTAGCCTTGTTCAGCCAGTCCAACCTCACCAGCATTTGGTATCGCAGATTCACACCAGCACATACTATTGCCCAGACCCTAGGACCAGAGAACTCTTTGTCTCTGCTGAGGTTTCACACCTTCACCGTTGCACAAGAAAAGAAACACCGCATGGGAAGCAAGTAAAATCTTCCCTGATGTTGCAAACACTTTTGCAGCCTTGGAAGAACTCCTCCCTGAGAAGGCTTGAAAGAACACATGGAAACAATTGAACGATTGTTGTCTTTTTTCATGGGTACAACAGAAACAAGACATTGAGTTCATTCCACCTATCTCATATGCCCTGTATCAACACTCAAACAGAGCAGCATATATCAGGCCAGGGCTTGCTGAGGACAAGCATTGCTGCGAGCTACAGAGATACCAGATCCAAGCTGATTGGAAATTGGAAAATTGTAGCTTCACAGTCCTGTATGGACATCTTGCCAGAGGCACTCAAAAGCATGTCAAAAACTGATGAAGTGTGGCGTAATGTAAATAGAACAGATGTTTTGTGGGTACAATGTCTGGCTGCTCACTGAATTCGCAAGGTCTTGTAGGTCATTGTTGCTCCGACATTGACCAGACACTGTGAATGCTACAAGGTCCTGGTATGATGCATTGTTGCGCAACATTGGGCAGAACAAGAGATGTTCCATTGTCTGTGACGTGTTCTACAATTATTGCGCTGTTCTGCAGGTAGTGTCCTGATCTGCTTCAAGGTTTAGCCACCACTTCTGCAAGGCAACTTTGGATTATCCGATTCTGGTTCTAAATATGTTGAGAAATCGCATTCAAGCCGTGAGGTCCGCCAGGTGGTGATGCTCATCAGGTTCAATACCAATAGATGTTACCTTTGTTGATAGCCAAGTCTTTCTTTCCAAAAGGCGACCTCTCTTAAACCTCCTTTGTTACTGTTTCAAGGGGTTGACTTGATTGAGAACCTTCTGGATGTAAGGCAGTTAGCAGCTGCGTCTCTGTCCAGACTTAGGGGTGCTCCACGTTAGATATCTGGCAGCTACGCTCTTGCATGCTCGCTATACTACAACAGATGTTTGGTGGAGCAATTCCTGCCTCCGTTGACATTCTGTGATTAGCTGCCAGGAGGTATTTAATGATGGATCAAACTTCTTGGCATGGGTTGCTCTTTCCCATACAGGTAAGCATACTCTGCACATAAGTAATACAGGACAAGTGCCGTCAATCTTAGGGTATGTGGGCGAGCACCCCATCTTGTGCCAGTGAGTTTGTTCAAGATGTTATTGCGTGAACATACTTTACTCTTCTTTTCATGATTTGAGTCTTATAAGAGAGAGTGCGGTCCAAGGTAGACAGAATTATCACAGTGCTCTAGGGTTCTTCCAGACCAGGTTAATTTAAGCTGACGTTTGGCATCACGGTTGCGTAGATGAAAGTACATATGTCTTGAATGGATTTTGCACACGGCGCTCTAACCAACTGAGCTATCAAGACTGGGTTGGTAGAGGAGCGATAGATATCATCTATAGGTGTTAGGTTCGAAAGGTGTCCATCGCTTTCCTAGCGTGCTAGTAATACGGAGGTCGCCGGTTCGAATCCGGCTAGACGCACATTTTTTCTTCAACACTTGTGTGCGCTGGCTATTTCCAGGGAAAGATAATAATATCCACCCTTGTCTACCTGGAGAACTAAGTAGTTAAAATTTCCACTTGGTTGGGTATAACATTTTTGGCTGCTGTGGAGGTTTTGTTGGATACCTTCCACTCGAAGCTTTTGATGGTAGACCATTCTTTCATGCTGTTATGGGTCATATCGGTGGATTCAGTTAAGGTGTGCCTGGTTTTGATCCTTTCCTCTGACACTTCCTCACCTTTAGCAGTTGTTTTAACTGAGAAAGGATCGGCTTCAAATATGGTGGAATACCCTTGATATCCTTTAGCACCTTCCTTGGAAAGGCCTGGTATGTATTCCGTCCTACAGCCTCTTGGTATATATCTCCGGGCAGTCTTATTCGCTAGTTGGGCAAATTTGTCATAGTTATGGAGTTTTGGAGCAACCTTCTTCACATTTTGATCAAGGTCATCAGTGTATCCTTGCCAGTCTGTTTTTTCTGCAGTTAAAGTGCCGCTTAAAAGGCAATTTGTTTGGCCTTACTGCAGTATTTGACTTGAGTTAGTGGGACAGGATTCAGAACAAGCTTGCCTATACAGGTTTAGATTTTTTTTGCCACAATAGCTTATATATCGGATTGTAACTCTCTACCAATGAATATATGTATAAAATGATAGGCACACTCGGTTGTGAAGATGATGTAGATGTTGTCTGTCTAACCATTCTTCCACAGCTTTATTTGGCTTCATTGTCGCCCCAATGGGTACTATGGCTGTTAAACAAAGAAATCGCCAATTAAGAAATGAGGTTTAGGGGAATTGAATTGAGGGTGCTTAAAATCTACTGATTGAGTTTTTTAACTGGGGGAAATTTAACTAAGCCAGAGCCGAGCTCAATTGTGAGGACTTTCGATGTTGTCAGCAGATATGCTTCACACGGGTCTGTTTTTCACACATGAGCATTTCCAAACTGTCGATGTGGTCTCCCGATGCAGTATTTTCATGGAAGTATTTAGTATACATTTGCTACACACATTAAGGCTACCAAAGCACTTCTGCAGAGTCAACTCATATTTTGGTGGTCGCCATTTGGCTATCATTTTGAATTTGCCGAGAAGTGCCACGTATAGGTTCCGTTGCCCCTGCAATCAGTTTTTAAACGAATCACAAGGCTTAGAGCACGGGGAATAAGCTTTTCATTGTGTAACATGTGTCCCGTGCCCTGTTATTTTTGGACCGATTGATGAGGGCATGAATCAAATCTCCCACCACTGGATTACATTTTTACAAGCTGTGTAAAACCACAGGTCCCAATCAATACAATCACAATAGGGTATGATATTTTGGGAATGAAAAAAAAAACATATTCAAGTAGCACGGATGAATCATACAGGCACTTACTGACACTTTAAAAGTAGTGGCCATTGCTAGGTTTGGCAGCCACCTTGGCCAAATTATAATGGAAAGAAGCATTTTAACAATAGACCTTTAATTGGTTACCTCTTAGTTGAGTGCATTCCTTCCTTGAGGGAGTTATATCAAGATTAATAAACTGCATTGCTTTATAATCAAAAGATAGCTGAAGTTGACCAATATAGCCGCCATTTTGGATTTTCGTCCGCCATTTGATTCAAGTCTTATTTGGTTTTATGCTTAGTGATGTTAATTCCGATCTTTAATGGGCCACCTTGTCATACAACCTTAGGATCAAAACAAGATCAGAAAACAATCATTTCTTGATAATCAAATGATACGTTTCAAATTGGCCGCCATTTTGGATTTTCTGGCCTTTTGGATCAATTTTGCTAATTTAAACATGGATTACCAGTGGAGTGTCAATCAGGGTATTTCTGTTTCTAAAATGGCACGAACCCAATCAAATTGAGTAATTGACATATGAATAAACATAAGAAAGCACGTAAAACATGACATTGTTAACATTGGCGGACCTTTTAATTTGGCGGCCATCTGGAGGACATTAATTTGGCCTAGACCAAATTTATTTCATCTATCAAGAGCACATCTGTGCCAAATTTGGTGACTTTTCACCCAAAAATGTACAATAGGTTTGATATCTTGCACCATTCTGCATGGACTATATGGTATAAAGAAGGATAAACATGCTTTCAGAAAACGTTTTATTTGGTGTCATTTGGCTTTAGAGGAAGAAGTTATGTTCTATTTTGCCTGAGAGATCTAAAAATCTGTTTGGCCGATTTTGAGCTAAACAACGATGCATGCTTACATCGAGTTAACATGGTCAAGCAGTTGATTGAGTACAAACAGTTAACACCAAATATTGTAAACAATAGAAGGTGGGAGAGTAATTGGAAGGATTATAAAAATAATATCCAGAGATTACAAAAGAAATTGCTAAGTAAAAAAAATGTTCAATTTCCCAAATCCAAGATAGCTGGTGTAAGACCACATTACTTGGTTCAGCAAGCTTTCATGGTATTAACCTACAAAGAAACTTGGGAGCAAAAGTGAACGCATAGAAAGTTTTGTATTCCGCTTGGAAAAACAGCGGTGCGATATTGAATTTTTAATTCTGATTTATCTACAAAAAACTTCAGCTTTAGTTCTCTTGCAAATTTATGGACACTGGGTGTACTGATTGTGCAAATAATACCTTAGGAGAGTAAAACAAAAATCTCTGAGCAGTTAATTTGATGTCTGAATGCAGACATTGATAGGGGTGATTTTCAATAACTGACGTATATTTATGATTGAACATGGTAATTTATTTTTTTGAGAATTTTTCATAATTATGTTACACTAATAGACCATGTATCAATTGATATGTTTTTGAGAAGAATCGATACCATCTGAAATTGCATTGTGTGAATTGGCTGCTATGTAATGTGTTGTGGTATTACGCCAATGTCAGTCTCTCCGCATATGTATGGATAAAATCGGCCAAAACTGGAAGTTTTTAGGTCTCTTCGCAAAAAACTGTACATAGTTTCTGAACCAAAAGTCGAAAGACACTAATAAAAATCTTCTGATAGCCTGTTTATTTCTGTAAACAACCAAAGCAAACATTGAAGCAAAAATAACGTTTAACCTTTTGAAGAAAAAGTCTTTCCCGAATGTAGGGTTTTTATTGACTCACACTGTATTATGGAGTTTAAAGATGCTTGTTCCAATTTAATTGTATCATGTTCTCTACTTGATATGAGTGCCTGGCACTTGAATATTCACCACCAAGTTCTGTGGGAAACAAACTTGCAGTTTTATGGTTAAAGAGATGCATATTGCAACACTCTATTTACAACTATGCTAATATTGATTGTCAACCACTAAAACAACAGTTTTTTGTCTCTATTTTCAAAAAGAAATTAATTTAGAGGCTGAAATTTCAGGACAACAATGAGAAAAATACACCCTTTCATCTGATACAAACATTTATAATACTTCTGTTAAAGTCAGGGAGTTCCAAATAGGCACGTAGCCAGCCCTGTGGTTCTGAGGGGATAAGTTCACAGTACATGTACAAAATAGATCACAGCCAAAAGTATTGTGATCACAGGGTAAAAAAATTAAGATAGTTTTCTAAGGGGGCTCTCTGCCCTTCTGCCACCCCACTGGTTACTTTTCTGACCCAAGAAATGTTTGGAACAAGCACCTTTATTATAAATCCAAGATACATGTGAAATAGCCAGTATATCTTAAAGGTGTGTGACCCAATTGACAACCTCGTCTCCCACTTCAACCCACCAAAATAGAGGTTTTGGTATCAGAAGAAAGATCATATTTTTCTCATTCCCCAGAGAAATTTAAGGCCTGGGTAATGTTTCCTTTTGAGTTATGAACAAAAATATACCAAAATGTGGTTGAGGACACAAAGCTCACACACTGTATCCTATGGACCATTTTACTGCTTATCTTTGCTTCTAATATCCAAACAGCTGGGCCCAAATTCATAAAACCTTGCTAGTTTAGCTGACAACTAAGGCCTGGTAAGATTCTAAAATCCCTAGTATGCAACTACGGAGTTCACAACTAAATTGAAATTCATAAAACCTTACTAAGAACCTTGCTAACTAGTTACATACTAGGAAAATCTAGTTGCCAACTAGCTCAAGCTTTTGTCTACAGAATTGGGTGCTTTCGGGCGGAATGGCCTTGGTTGCAGTGTGGGGAATGTAAATTCAATACATTAAATGATTACCCTTTTGTGTTTGAGTCTGTTCATCTCAGAACATTAACATGCTTTGATCACCTGTGAACCATGATCAAAATGATGCTAATATACTGTAGTAGCTTCCGTATATATAGGCCTGCACTGTTAGAAATTTCCGTAAATTAAGAAAACAGATTTTCCGTAAATTTACGAAAAATCTAGTTTAGAAAACAATAAAAATAAAAAACAAACAATTTTAATTTACGGGAATATTTCAAAAATTTCCGGCAGCAAAATTTCCGGACTTTTTTTTGTTCCGTAATTTTAAATTACGGAAAATTCTGTTGAAACACGCATTTTTTCCATAATATGAAAAAAAAAAAAAAAAAAAAAAAATGGCTCAGGTAGACGAGGGTTAAATGATTACCCTTTTGTGTTTGAGTCTGTTCATCTCAGAGCATTAACATGCTTTGATCACCTGTGAACCATGATCAAAATGATGCTAATATACTGTTGTAGCTTCCGTATATATAGGCCTGCACTGTTAGAAATTTCCGTAAATTAAGAAATCTAGTTTAGAAAACAATAATAATAAAAAACATAAACAATTTTAATTTACGGGAATATTTCAAAAATTTCCGGCAGCAAAATTTCCGGACTTTTTTTTGTTCCGTAATTTTAAATTACAGAAAATTCTGTTAAAACACGCATTTTTTCCATAATATGAGACAAATTTCTGTAAAATTACTGTCAAAGTTCCGTTAATTGACAGAAATTCTGTAAATTTACCCTAAAAAGTCTGGAAATTCTGCTGCCAGAAATTTCCGTAGATTTACGGAAACTTTCCTAACAGTGTGTACACATGAGCAAACCTATGAGGTTATACATATCTTCATTTTAATGTTAAATCAGTATATCATCGTAAACAACATGAGCATCAAACTGATTTAGTTGCCAACTAGTGAGTTAGAGTTGCTCTGGATCAACTCTAAATTTGGCAAGATTCTTAAAATGCAACTAGCACTAGTAAGGTTTTATGAATTTCAACTAGTAATCAACTAGGCTTAGTTGGCAACTAAGTCCCATTTTAGTTGCCAACTAGGCTTAGTAAGGTTTTATGAATTTGGGCCATGGGGTTTTGTGGAGAGCCAGGCACATTAAACCAATTTGTAATTTCTGGGGAAATGTAATAAAAATGGAATATTTGTCAAATATTCCCATAAATCATGGATCAGTGCAGTATGATAGGTGCCACTGCAGTATGGTAGGTGCCATACTGTCTAATTAAAACTTTGATGGTGCAGACTTTGATGGTGCAGTCTTTGAAATTTCTTATGCCCTGTACCGAGTTCCTTTAAAGTTGCATGTTTCTAATGGCATATCCTTTTGCCATACTCACTCTAAACAAAGAGTACTGTTTATATTATTTTTTCTTGTATTCTATTCATCCTGGGCCTACAGCCAACTCTGAATTGAATATTAATGGTAAAGTATTTTAATAGGTTGCACTGTAAAGTATATACACACAATCATCTGATCTGCAAGGTGGTCCAGGCATTCTAGAATCAATATGCTCCCAGTCCAGCTCTTTTTCTTCCTTTGAGGCCTTCTTTCCAATGTCCACAGTTCCTTCTTTGTAACAAACCCTTTGATATGTTCCGTAACTTTTTAAAGGAGTTGTTCATAAGTTGCAGTACTTTGTACTTAATGAAACTATACTCCCTTTTATACTTTTGTAACCACTTGTGAACATTTCATATTTAGAGTTAGTGACATAGGTCATTTACTTATGTTTCATCATAATAAAGTTAATTCAAATCAGAATCCATTATGCAGCAAAGTCATACAGATATCTCACAATGTCAAAACTGACAGTCCTGAAAAAGAACAAAATTTAGTGATGCAGAACAAAATATTGGTTGTAAAAATAATAAAACCATACAATTTGTAAAATTATGCTATTTGGGGTATTTTAATATCACCAACAACAGACACCAAGTTCTTGATTTTAGTGCTACAATGGGTTATGTTAGTTCAATATTTTAAAGGTGCTGCAACGAGAGATTTTGAGGCATCCATAAAATGTGTCATATGTAGCGATTTCATGTAGATTAGACACTCAAAAGATTTCTGACCTTGTATTTGGCAACAGAGATGTCTTAAAAGTGAAAACAAAAGGTGATTTTTATTTACTCTTATTTCAATGTAATGCATAGGCTGAATTTCGTATTTGCTCCTATACAAAATTAGATATTTCACAATTTTTGTATCAAAGAAATATTTCTCAGCTTAGTCCTTTCAGATGGAGATATAATTGACCAAAAGCTTTCCATCAGTGCAAAAATCTGGGCTTTCGATTTTTTTGGGGGGATACCCAATATGTGAAATCTCTCGTTGCATCTTCAAACTTAAATTCAAGCATACAAGATATAAGTTTCCAGTTTAATATGATTATTGTATGAAGATAATGAACAAATTGATTCCCATCTCAGGGCCTGTAGTAGGCCTGGTGTAATCTTGCAAGAACCATCTGAGACTTGTGCACCAGAAAACAGTTGCTAATTTACTTTATACACCAAGGGATCAGTCTGTGTGTTACTTAAATGTCATTTGTATATAAAGTGTCTCAGTCAGCAGTAGAAAAGAAAACAGTTTAGGGATTTGAATAGGGCCATGTAGGCCAGTCAAAATAGAATGAATGCTGCCTTAACCCAACACTAATTGCAACAGAATCAATTCCAACAGAATTGTATTGAGAATACTTTTAAAAACAACATATAAAAAGTCTACTAAAATCAAAGGAGTGGAACATATATTTTAAAGGGGGTAAGGTTTATACAGGGGTCAAAATATGAAAAGTATCAAAACGCGTCGAAAAGTATGCCAACGTGTTCGTTACATTTCCAGGGTAAAAAAATTAAGATAGTTTTCTAAGGGGGCTCTCTGCCCTTCTGCCACCCCACTGGTTACTTTTCTGACCCAAGAAATGTTTGGAACAAGCACCTTTATTATAAATCCAAGATACATGTGAAATAGCCAGTATATCTTAAAGGTGTGTGACCCAATTGACAACCTCGTCTCCCACTTCAACCCACCAAAATAGAGGTTTTGGTATCAGAAGAAAGATCATATTTTTCTCATTCCCCAGAGAAATTTAAGGCCTGGGTAATGTTTCCTTTTGAGTTATGAACAAAAATATACCAAAATGTGGTTGAGGACACAAAGCTCACACACTGTATCCTATGGACCATTTTACTGCTTATCTTTGCTTCTAATATCCAAACAGCTGGGCCCAAATTCATAAAACCTTGCTAGTTTAGCTGACAACTAAGGCCTGGTAAGATTCTAAAATCCCTAGTATGCAACTACGGAGTTCACAACTAAATTGAAATTCATAAAACCTTACTAAGAACCTTGCTAACTAGTTACATACTAGGAAAATCTAGTTGCCAACTAGCTCAAGCTTTTGTCTACAGAATTGGGTGCTTTCGGGCGGAATGGCCTTGGTTGCAGTGTGGGGAATGTAAATTCAATACATTAAATGATTACCCTTTTGTGTTTGAGTCTGTTCATCTCAGAACATTAACATGCTTTGATCACCTGTGAACCATGATCAAAATGATGCTAATATACTGTAGTAGCTTCCGTATATATAGGCCTGCACTGTTAGAAATTTCCGTAAATTAAGAAAACAGATTTTCCGTAAATTTACGAAAAATCTAGTTTAGAAAACAATAAAAATAAAAAACAAACAATTTTAATTTACGGGAATATTTCAAAAATTTCCGGCAGCAAAATTTCCGGACTTTTTTTTGTTCCGTAATTTTAAATTACGGAAAATTCTGTTGAAACACGCATTTTTTCCATAATATGAAAAAAAAAAAAAAAAAAAAAAAATGGCTCAGGTAGACGAGGGTTAAATGATTACCCTTTTGTGTTTGAGTCTGTTCATCTCAGAGCATTAACATGCTTTGATCACCTGTGAACCATGATCAAAATGATGCTAATATACTGTTGTAGCTTCCGTATATATAGGCCTGCACTGTTAGAAATTTCCGTAAATTAAGAAATCTAGTTTAGAAAACAATAATAATAAAAAACATAAACAATTTTAATTTACGGGAATATTTCAAAAATTTCCGGCAGCAAAATTTCCGGACTTTTTTTTGTTCCGTAATTTTAAATTACAGAAAATTCTGTTAAAACACGCATTTTTTCCATAATATGAGACAAATTTCTGTAAAATTACTGTCAAAGTTCCGTTAATTGACAGAAATTCTGTAAATTTACCCTAAAAAGTCTGGAAATTCTGCTGCCAGAAATTTCCGTAGATTTACGGAAACTTTCCTAACAGTGTGTACACATGAGCAAACCTATGAGGTTATACATATCTTCATTTTAATGTTAAATCAGTATATCATCGTAAACAACATGAGCATCAAACTGATTTAGTTGCCAACTAGTGAGTTAGAGTTGCTCTGGATCAACTCTAAATTTGGCAAGATTCTTAAAATGCAACTAGCACTAGTAAGGTTTTATGAATTTCAACTAGTAATCAACTAGGCTTAGTTGGCAACTAAGTCCCATTTTAGTTGCCAACTAGGCTTAGTAAGGTTTTATGAATTTGGGCCATGGGGTTTTGTGGAGAGCCAGGCACATTAAACCAATTTGTAATTTCTGGGGAAATGTAATAAAAATGGAATATTTGTCAAATATTCCCATAAATCATGGATCAGTGCAGTATGATAGGTGCCACTGCAGTATGGTAGGTGCCATACTGTCTAATTAAAACTTTGATGGTGCAGACTTTGATGGTGCAGTCTTTGAAATTTCTTATGCCCTGTACCGAGTTCCTTTAAAGTTGCATGTTTCTAATGGCATATCCTTTTGCCATACTCACTCTAAACAAAGAGTACTGTTTATATTATTTTTTCTTGTATTCTATTCATCCTGGGCCTACAGCCAACTCTGAATTGAATATTAATGGTAAAGTATTTTAATAGGTTGCACTGTAAAGTATATACACACAATCATCTGATCTGCAAGGTGGTCCAGGCATTCTAGAATCAATATGCTCCCAGTCCAGCTCTTTTTCTTCCTTTGAGGCCTTCTTTCCAATGTCCACAGTTCCTTCTTTGTAACAAACCCTTTGATATGTTCCGTAACTTTTTAAAGGAGTTGTTCATAAGTTGCAGTACTTTGTACTTAATGAAACTATACTCCCTTTTATACTTTTGTAACCACTTGTGAACATTTCATATTTAGAGTTAGTGACATAGGTCATTTACTTATGTTTCATCATAATAAAGTTAATTCAAATCAGAATCCATTATGCAGCAAAGTCATACAGATATCTCACAATGTCAAAACTGACAGTCCTGAAAAAGAACAAAATTTAGTGATGCAGAACAAAATATTGGTTGTAAAAATAATAAAACCATACAATTTGTAAAATTATGCTATTTGGGGTATTTTAATATCACCAACAACAGACACCAAGTTCTTGATTTTAGTGCTACAATGGGTTATGTTAGTTCAATATTTTAAAGGTGCTGCAACGAGAGATTTTGAGGCATCCATAAAATGTGTCATATGTAGCGATTTCATGTAGATTAGACACTCAAAAGATTTCTGACCTTGTATTTGGCAACAGAGATGTCTTAAAAGTGAAAACAAAAGGTGATTTTTATTTACTCTTATTTCAATGTAATGCATAGGCTGAATTTCGTATTTGCTCCTATACAAAATTAGATATTTCACAATTTTTGTATCAAAGAAATATTTCTCAGCTTAGTCCTTTCAGATGGAGATATAATTGACCAAAAGCTTTCCATCAGTGCAAAAATCTGGGCTTTCGATTTTTTTGGGGGGATACCCAATATGTGAAATCTCTCGTTGCATCTTCAAACTTAAATTCAAGCATACAAGATATAAGTTTCCAGTTTAATATGATTATTGTATGAAGATAATGAACAAATTGATTCCCATCTCAGGGCCTGTAGTAGGCCTGGTGTAATCTTGCAAGAACCATCTGAGACTTGTGCACCAGAAAACAGTTGCTAATTTACTTTATACACCAAGGGATCAGTCTGTGTGTTACTTAAATGTCATTTGTATATAAAGTGTCTCAGTCAGCAGTAGAAAAGAAAACAGTTTAGGGATTTGAATAGGGCCATGTAGGCCAGTCAAAATAGAATGAATGCTGCCTTAACCCAACACTAATTGCAACAGAATCAATTCCAACAGAATTGTATTGAGAATACTTTTAAAAACAACATATAAAAAGTCTACTAAAATCAAAGGAGTGGAACATATATTTTAAAGGGGGTAAGGTTTATACAGGGGTCAAAATATGAAAAGTATCAAAACGCGTCGAAAAGTATGCCAACGTGTTCGTTACATTTCCAGGATCAAAAAAAGGTATAGTTTGCCATATCTGCAGGTTGTAGTTCAATAGTTATGAGTCAAAATAGGTTCAAGGTCACAATGGGGGTAAATTTTCAGATATATCCGTTCGTTATAAAAATGGTGTCAAATTGTTCGTCTAATGGTACAGAACCGAAAATATACTGGTTGCACCATCTATAATATTTGTTGCATAATTGGAATGCAAAATGTGACTGGGGGCTACAGGGTCTATGGGAGGTCACTAGTCATAGCTCTGTAATTCTTATATAGAAAGTTCAAACAAAGAATACATTTACATTTACTTATCTAGTGGGACAAATTTAACAGTTTACAACCAGTCCGATCAAAATCGGACCATTCTATGAATTTTACCCCAGGATGACCTTGAACTGTTATGAGCCTATTGTACTAAAACTATAACGCATAGATAGGGCAAACTATACCTTTTTATAAACCTTAGGAGTAGCCCAATAAATTGGTACATCATTTAAATCAATTCGAACAATTCTAATTTTTTACCCCGTACAAACGTTCCCCCTTATTTCTACATGTTCCACTAGGTTGATTTTGGTAGACTTTTAATGTATTATTTTTGGACTATTTCAGAGTATATTAACACCAAAATTGTTTCTGTTGCAATTTGTGTGGGGTCAAATCATACAATTATTGGACTAATGTGTTCCAGATGAGTACTATACCATTTATGGAAGGCAAAGACATCATCAAGCAATTCTAGTCAATAAAAAATAAATTTTCAGCAAAGCTTAAATGGATATGAAAGTGATTGCAGGTGCAAAATCCTGGTAGTTTCACCAGCTTTCAACAACATTTGACTTGTTCTGACAATAAAAATTTATGTGACAAATCCAAATATGGAATTCTAGCTGCCATTCTGACACCAATTCCAGTCATGCCTTCCTGGAAGTAGAAATAGCCCAATTGCACTTGTATTTTCATGTATATGTACCTTTAGAGGGCAGTATATTAGGGAATCAGTGATTACTTTGAGATGCTGTCCTTTCATTCATGTAAGCCTAGCTCTGTTTACATATACCGGTACACTTTTCTAAACTCTACATAAAATGTAAGTTTTAAAATATTCTTGCAGACAAACAGACAAATTTTATGCTGCAATTATTTTATGTACTTCAAAGACAGTTCCACTGTAAGTGGAAAATGGCAATTTTAAGTTCCCAGCTAGCAATTTATACCGCTTGCCAATTGATTACTAATTAAAGCCTGACTCAGAGATTTCGAAATATAATATTTTTGTGTAGGGATTAAAAATAGACAACTAGAAATAAGATAGTAACCTAAAATGCTTTATTCCAAAGTTAGAGATGGATCGGATGTTTTGTTTTCATACAATAAACATTTATGCATAGTATAGCAGTGCCATAGGATACCGTGTATAACAAAATTTCCAGATCCGGAATTTTATAACAAAGTTGTGATTTTCTATATGAAGGACTTCAATTTGAGCTTAGTTATTTCACACAGTGATTATTATATGGACAAGCTATACGTATATGCAAAAAACACGATTTATTTGAAAATTGAGTGCGCCCTCATCGGGAAATCTCTGAGTCAGCCTTTAATATCACAACTGCTTAGAGGAATTGTTGGAGTTGTTGGAGTTGTTTGGGCTTGTGATATGTAAATTTGTTATATCCTGTAATCTTGATGCTCTAGACAATTTACAACCAAAATGATGATAAAAACCAATGAATATGAATGTTGACATAATCAGAACAATATTATGACCAGAGAAGCTATACAGAAGATTTTGTTTAGGTTTGGTCAACTGCACAGCAGCGCGTTAAGTCAGCCCCCATGATCCTTTGCGCGCAAACCATATTATCGACTAGAAACAGTGTGTTGACTCCCATTGTTCAACGCCGCGCCGTGAAGGTAACTTACGGTTAACCTACAGAGTACTCAGTCACGAATGGTACACCAACTCACCTGCATTTGAAATTGTCAAGGCCTTTTTTATTCAAGTCCAAAAGAAAACAAATATGAAAGTCTGATATGCCTGGACACGATGGTACAAATCATACATACATCCTTGCCTCACCTTCCAAGACTCAAGTTGCCTCCCCCAGTTACCGTCCATTCTCATGCAGTTTTTTATCGAGTTCTTACTAAATGTCCCAACAAACAGTCATACGAATAAGTAAAAATGCTGGATAGATTCACTGAAACTTGTAATTACTAGAATTTTATCTTTAGAGGTTGGGAATCATGTGGCGAAAGTATTACGAAAGTACGATTCAAATTGTCAACACAAAGCCGATACCAAACTTGTGTGACGTCGGTCATTTAAGTAGTCTCATATTACGCGCCATTGTTCTAATCATGCCGCTAGTTGATGTTACACCCAATTCCTATTCGCTCAATCATACGCTATAAATGCCCTACAGTTGATACTAGTAGTTTTCTGGCTGGTTTCAAGAAATTCTCAAGATGAGTAATAAATATTGAAAATACTGTTTAACAAAATTGGCGCATAGCAATCGAGAACCATTTCCGCTAGAAATTGAGCCCACTAGACTAAAGCGCAGCTCTCGATAATCTACATGGAATGTTTGTTGTGCGGAAGTATGATTACATGTTATTGCTATGAGAGATTCCCAGTGGCACAGAAAAACAAACTTGTATGCAAAAAGGTACTTGGGAAGGTCTTCTGAGCCGCTGTAGGTCAACTGATAGTTTGCTTGAAACAGCTAGCCTGCAATGTCTATCCTGAAACAGTTAGCCTGCAACAGTTAGCCTGAAAATAGTTTGTGACTTACCTTGATATAGACCGGATAAAATCTAAAGACACAGTGCACTTGTACTTGGGTGTATCGAGCTGATCATCATGGCCAACTTGTGAGAGAAGTCGTAAAGTGATTAGTGATGAAATCTGCATGAGAAACCACAAGATAATCAGAATCATCACAAATGTATAAAATAAGGTTAGTTAGGGTAAACAAAATAAAGGTACATTTCAAAACCCCTGGAGCACCTTTCTTTACCAATAAAAAAATGTTTTCCCTCAAATCAAAAATCTGGTATTTTGGCATCAGGCTGAGATTTAGGTTTAAAATGGGCAAGTGACACCTAATAAGATAAAATAAGGTGTTTTGCTTCAGAAGGAAAGTGATTCTGATTAATATTCCAGTATGAATTTTCTTGCCAAATAAAAAAACAAACGTGCATTAAAGCTCCGAAATATAATCTTTTAAAACTTTGTTTACTTTCATTTCAGCAATTCCCTGGTCTTATTTTCAGCCTTACTATGGCAAATGTAACATACTTATTTTAGCAAACTTGTTTTAAAACTCAATTTGTCTTACATACAAAGGGTTGACA